>JARQOC010002955.1:0-20300 GCA_033576535.1 Allobates femoralis | reverse complement strand
GGGATCACACTCGGCATGGTGGGAGAAAGGAGGATCAGGGTGACGAATATTCGGTCCAGTCTAGTGGCTACTGACACTTGACCGTGAGGAAGATAGGGTGTTTGTGGTGGTGCCTAACTGACTGGAAGCATTATCTGCTATCCAACTAACAACCTGTTGACACTGCTCTTGATTTAAAAGTGGTGCATTGCTGCGGTCCCCTAGAAATTGTGATAGGCAGGTAAAGCGAGATGATTTTGGCGTTTCTCGTGGCCCATTTCGAGCTTGCACACGGCCTCGGCCTCTGTATGCACCACCATCACGTCCACTTCCTGGTCCCTTGCCACCGGCCTTGCGCATTTTGAATGCTAAAAATGCTGCATACAGGTAGACAGCGTCTTGTGAGGTATAGACAATTGGCCTATATTACCCCTCCTGACTATACAGATTTAAATTAACCCTTAACAGGACTGCTTTGGGATGGAGAGATGAAAAAGTAGATATTACAGGCTACACACCTGCTACAAATGCTGCGTACAGGTAGACAGCGTCTTGTGAGGTCGAGAAAATGGAGCTATATACCCCTCTTGCCTATAGAGATTTAAATTAATCCTTACAAAGACTGCTTTGGGATGGATAGAGGAGATTTAAAGCCAGCACACCAGCCACAGATGTAATGCTGGCTGGTATACTGGCAACCTAACATTCCTATATACCCTGCCTCCCTGCCTGCTTGTATACAGCTAATTAGTCCTCAGAAGGACTGTTGTTTGTCTTAGATTAGCAGCCCTGCACCTACACTAGCTGAAAGACACCAAATCTGTCCTTGTGACTCACCGTGTCCGGGACTCCGGTTTAGACAGGCAGTAGCTTCTTCCTCCTTGTCACAGGTGGACCGCACCTGCCGGTAGTGGGGCTCGGTTGAGTGCAGATCAAAAGGGTTGAAGACCTCTTGCGGGAACAGATTAAGGGGTTAATTGTTTCGTGACGCCACCTATGAGTAGTTCGGTAACATTACCGACGCTGCGGGGCCTCCAGGGGATGGAATGCAGCAAGATGGAACGCTCCCCACAGGCGAAGCGATGATCCCCGGAGCCAGGAGCTGCTGAAGATGTTGTGCGGCAGCTGCGGTTACCTTGTGTGCAGGCGGACGTAGTCATAAGGAAGCACAGACACTAAGTTTCTGTAACGGGTAATTTACTGTAACCAGCAAGCAGTACATGGCATACAGTTAACGGGTAGTGGACCGGGTGGACTCAGCAGTGATAGGTGTCCCTCAGAGATCCGCTGTGTTCCTCCATTCTAACAAAGTAGGTTGCCGTTGTCGCCCAGGAATACCAGGTCGGGTACAGGGAGGCTGCTTGAATGCCCTATCCGGGTATACGTTCCGGATGCTTTGGGGAGCCTTGGGTCCCTTGGTGGGTACACCGCTGGTTAGACGACTGGATTTGGCGATGGTGGGGTGCTCCTGTAGAGCCGCTCCTCCACTCTTCTGGTTCGCATAGCAGAGCTGAACTGCTGCTAGCTTCGGTACTTAAACTTCCACTACACACTTCCCTTGCACTCCGCCCACCAGGACCTGATTGGCCCTCTATGCTAAGTGAGGCATGCAAAGTATGGATCTCTAAGTTAACCAGATGACTGCTGGGTCAGAGACTATTGCTGCTGCATTTATGGCTGCAATACCCTCCTGTGACGCACTCGTTGTGGGGCGCCACACTTGAATCAGCAGCAGCTCTCCCTACACTGACTGTCTATGGCGCAGAGTGACGAACACAGCGCGGTCAGGTCTTATAAAGACCTGATGACGCTGTACGGCCTGCCAATCACTGTAATGCCACAACCAGCATGGCTGTGGCATTACAGTGTCTGGTAGCCAATTCCTGCATGTGGGTTGGCTCTGTAAAGAGCGCCAACATGCAGGGATGTGGACCCGAGCATGAGCACGAGTATCGCGCCATTACTCGGTGCTCGCCGAGCATCCCGAGTACTGTGATATCGTGCGAGTACCGAGTCGTGGCGAGCATACTCGCTCATCACTAGTGTTCATGTCGTTATCAGTGGGTAAACTTAGTTTATATCCAGCGTCACTGCTGGCACCAGTTCACATTAGTCTGTGAGTGCTGTGCAGTTTTTTTTTTTTTTTTTTCTCTTTTGTATTTTATGGAGTTGCTGGCTCCTTACTGCAATCTGCACCCTTATTGACCACAGGTGATCTAGGGTCGAGGTGGTGTCTGCCCACTGAGAAGTGGGGGAGCGGACAAGGAGGATAGGGATATCAGCGTAGGACTCATCGGACCTGAAGTCACTTTGTCGCAGTCGGTGAGCAAACAGACATTGGCCAATGTATGTACCAAGAACTTCAGAAATAAAAAGATAAGATTTTTGAGTTTTTTGAAAAAACGTAAGTTTTTAAACTTTTTTCTCAGGTATATATAGCTTGTTAGCACATGTACATCATTGGTAGTAGCTGTGTGCTGCAGAGTACTTTTTTCTAGTTTATATCCAGCGTCACTGCTGGCACCAGTTCACATTAGTCTGTGAGTGCTGTGCAGTTTTTTTTTTTCTCTTTTGTATTTTATGGAGTTGCTGGCTCCTTACTGCAATCTGCACCCTTATTGACCACAGGTGATCTAGGGTCGAGGTGGTGTCTGCCCACTGAGAAGTGGGGGAGCGGACAAGGAGGATAGGGATATCAGCGTAGGACTCATCGGACCTGAAGTCACTATGTCGCAGTCGGTGAGAAAACAGACATTGGCCAATGTATGTACCAAGAACTTCAGAAATAAAAAGATAAGATTTTTGAGTTTTTTGAAAAAACGTAAGTTTTTAAACTTTTTTCTCAGGTATATATAGCTTGTTAGCACATGTACATCATTGGTAGTAGCTGTGTGCTGCAGAGTACTTTTTTCTAGTTTATATCCAGCGTCACTGCTGGCACCAGTTCACATTAGTCTGTGAGTGCTGTGCAGTTTTTTTTTTTTTCTCTTTTGTATTTTATGGAGTTGCTGGCTCCTTACTGCAATCTGCACCCTTATTGACCACAGGTGATCTAGGGTCGAGGTGGTGTCTGCCCACTGAGAAGTGGGGGAGCGGACAAGGAGGATAGGATATCAGCGTAGGACTCATCGGACCTGAAGTCACTTTGTCGCAGTCGGTGAGCAAACAGACATTGGCCAATGTATGTACCAAGAACTTCAGAAATAAAAAGATAAGATTTTTGAGTTTTTTGAAAAAACGTAAGTTTTTAAACTTTTTTCTCAGGTATATATAGCTTGTTAGCACATGTACATCATTGGTAGTAGCTGTGTGCTGCAGAGTACTTTTTTCTAGTTTATATCCAGCGTCACTGCTGGCACCAGTTCACATTAGTCTGTGAGTGCTGTGCAGTTTTTTTTTTTTCTCTTTTGTATTTTATGGAGTTGCTGGCTCCTTACTGCAATCTGCACCCTTATTGACCACAGGTGATCTAGGGTCGAGGTGGTGTCTGCCCACTGAGAAGTGGGGGAGCGGACAAGGAGGATAGGGATATCAGCGTAGGACTCATCGGACCTGAAGTCACTATGTCGCAGTCGGTGAGAAAACAGACATTGGCCAATGTATGTACCAAGAACTTCAGAAATAAAAAGATAAGATTTTTGAGTTTTTTGAAAAAACGTAAATTTTTAAACTTTTTTCTCAGGTATATATAGCTTGTTAGCACATGTACATCATTGGTAGTAGCTGTGTGCTGCAGAGTATTTTTTCTAGTTTATATCCAGCGTCACTGCTGGCACCAGTTCACATTAGTCTGTGAGTGCTGTACAGTTTTTTTTTTTTCTCTTTTGTATTTTATGGAGTTGCTGGCTCCTTACTGCAATCTGCACCCTTATTGACCACAGGTGATCTAGGGTCGAGGTGGTGTCTGCCCACTGAGAAGTGGGGGAGCGGACAAGGAGGATAGGGATATCAGCGTAGGACTCATCGGACCTGAAGTCACTTTGTCGCAGTCGGTGAGCAAACAGACATTGGCCAATGTATGTACCAAGAACTTCAGAAATAAAAAGATAAGATTTTTGAGTTTTTTGAAAAAATGTAAGTTTTTAAACTTTTTTCTCAGGTATATATAGCTTGTTAGCACATGTACATCATTGGTAGTAGCTGTGTGCTGCAGAGTACTTTTTTCTAGTTTATATCCAGCGTCACTGCTGGCACCAGTTCACATTAGTCTGTGAGTGCTGTGCAGTTTTTTTTTTTTTCTCTTTTGTATTTTATGGAGTTGCTGGCTCCTTACTGCAATCTGCACCCTTATTGACCACAGGTGATCTAGGGTCGAGGTGGTGTCTGCCCACTGAGAAGTGGGGGAGCGGACAAGGAGGATAGGGATATCAGCGTAGGACTCATCGGACCTGAAGTCACTTTGTCGCAGTCGGTGAGCAAACAGACATTGGCCAATGTATGTACCAAGAACTTCAGAAATAAAAAGATAAGATTTTTGAGTTTTTTGAAAAAACGTAAGTTTTTAAACTTTTTTCTCAGGTATATATAGCTTGTTAGCACATGTACATCATTGGTAGTAGCTGTGTGCTGCAGAGTACTTTTTTCTAGTTTATATCCAGCGTCACTGCTGGCACCAGTTCACATTAGTCTGTGAGTGCTGTGCAGTTTTTTTTTGTTTTTTTTCTCTTTTGTATTTTATGGAGTTGCTGGCTCCTTACTGCAATCTGCACCCTTATTGACCACAGGTGATCTAGGGTCGAGGTGGTGTCTGCCCACTGAGAAGTGGGGGAGCGGACAAGGAGGATAGGGATATCAGCGTAGGACTCATCGGACCTGAAGTCACTTTGTCGCAGTCGGTGAGCAAACAGACATTGGCCAATGTATGTACCAAGAACTTCAGAAATAAAAAGATAAGATTTTTGAGTTTTTTGAAAAAACGTAAGTTTTTAAACTTTTTTCTCAGGTATATATAGCTTGTTAGCACATGTACATCATTGGTAGTAGCTGTGTGCTGCAGAGTACTTTTTTCTAGTTTATATCCAGCGTCACTGCTGGCACCAGTTCACATTAGTCTGTGAGTGCTGTGCAGTTTTTTTTTTTCTCTTTTGTATTTTATGGAGTTGCTGGCTCCTTACTGCAATCTGCACCCTTATTGACCACAGGTGATCTAGGGTCGAGGTGGTGTCTGCCCACTGAGAAGTGGGGGAGCGGACAAGGAGGATAGGGATATCAGCGTAGGACTCATCGGACCTGAAGTCACTTTGTCGCAGTCGGTGAGCAAACAGACATTGGCCAATGTATGTACCAAGAACTTCAGAAATAAAAAGATAAGATTTTTGAGTTTTTTGAAAAAACGTAAGTTTTTAAACTTTTTTCTCAGGTATATATAGCTTGTTAGCACATGTACATCATTGGTAGTAGCTGTGTGCTGCAGAGTACTTTTTTCTAGTTTATATCCAGCGTCACTGCTGGCACAAGTTCACATTAGTCTGTGAGTGCTGTGCAGTTTTTTTTTTTTTTTCTTTTATATATATATATATATATATATATATATACATACACACATATATTCAGCTTTATTATGTATATGTATTTATGTATATCCAATAAAGGGATCCGCACGTCACATTCACGAAATTCATACATTCACCAAAAATTAGGCCTATTTACTATTTGTATGTGTGAGCTAATAGATACTGCATTAACTGTTTTGACATTTGACCTAGATATTTATCAGATGCGCTATAGAAACCAATCACAGTTCAGCTTCTGATTAGTTGCTATATAAATCCAAGGACATTTGCGGCGCCCCTGCAGTCAGACTGCCACTAGTGGTTTTGCATGCATTTTACATGTATGGGACCATGCCCAAAGGTAAGAGGGGAATTCCTGGCTGAGACCCCCATTTGCACCCAACAGAATCCAAACTCCTGGCCAGGGAGGGACTGGGCAGAAGAAAGCCATATTCAGGGCCGTCCCCACCTACTGGATGGAGGGAAAAGTCAGGTTAGAGGTGGGAGGCAGAAGAAGACAGCTCTTGTGAGACCTGGTCGGGCAGCTAAGAAGCTAGGACTACATGTGGAGTTAAGTGCTAGTCCCAGGGCCTGAGGACACGAATCTTCTGTCGGCTGTTCAAGCTGGGCAGAAGAGCTAGCTGCAGCAGGGGTACAAGCAACCAATTTGGTTTGGATTCTTCAAGACCAGCCGTGAAACTGGATGTCACTGGGCTTCAGGTACAGTGGCTACCATAGTGGACCCTACCAGGCTCAAGGCACTATATAGGGTTAAGAGGACTAACAAGAACTCGCAGTCACCTGCCTGCTAGGACTGGCAACCACATGATACTTAGGAGGAAGCAGGGGTATCAAGTGCCTGGAGAGAAAAAGCAGCAAGGAAGGTCAATATACCCCGTGTCTTGGCAAGGTGGACCCCAAATACCTCTGGGCTGGCCAGGCTGTAATCTTGATGGACGCTGTACCCTGGCTGTGCTGTAATCTGCTTTAACAACAAGTAAATGGTAAGAGCCAAAAGAACCCTGTGTGTTGTCTGATCCTTCATGCACCTCTTTACACCCACCTGCAGAGCAACAGCTTCAGCTACCCTGAACTTCCTCACCCTGCAGCCCTGCACTATCCATCCATCCCCTTTTCTACACTTACCAAGGGATTCCAACTCTAACTGGAGAGTGCTTACCACCTGACTGCTTTACTATCATCCCTTGTGCTTTGTGCATTTCTTCTATTCCCTGTCCTGTACAGGAGATGATGCTGAATCTATGTGATGGTGGGAAAGGAGTCGAAAGCTTAGGTGGTTACATGGTGTGTACTCACTTTTGGCTTATAGCCCAGCACAAGTAATGATGGTAGATGTAGTGAGAAGGAAGCAGAAGAAGTGTGATCTGGGCATGTGTGCACAGACTGCTGTCAATGCTCCACACTGAAGCAGTCACTAACAAGGACACAGGGTGGGAGCCACATAAACAGTGAACAGTGAATAAGGTTCATTGTGGTCTAACTACCTCTTACAACACCTTATGCATATTCCATTACTTTTGAAAGGATATCTTTCCACTCTCTGGATACAAAGGCTAAGTCTACCAGTCAATACAACTGTATTCCTACTAATTGATAGCAAAGGATAGTCCAATATGGGTGAGAACAGCTCCATCTAACTCCATCCTGCTGGCCAATCAAGTTCACAATATAACAGAAACATAGCCTTCAGGTAATTTCAATATATGAGGAGCCTATACAATTACATTCAAAAAAACTCTTTGACAGACTTCCATAGGGCAATCAGAAAGCACGTGACCTACACACAATATAACTACCATAAGATTGTGTTCCTGATTCAAGATGGCCGCGGTGCAGGAAGCATGCACATGAGGTGGCTCCTGACACCATCCATTCAATCCTCGGCATCCCGACCCTGGAGCAAAGGGATTAGCACCTGAAAGGTGCCATCTAAAACATCACAGCTCAGCAGACCCTGAAACAGGACTTATTTTTGCCTAAAACACCAGCTAAGCAGAGCTTTGAGGACTTAAAAGCGCTCCCCCCCTCCCACTGCACGAGGCTGTATTACAGCAGGCATCTGGAGATACATTAATACCAGAACAGACTCACACACATCATCGAGTGAGCCTAAACCCCCTTAGCCTTCGACCCAGGAGACGCCTGCAGAGACACCTGGAGCAGATCATCCCCTGAGGCTTGGTGAGTGAGTCTTATCATTATACAAACACCGTGCTGGGAAGAAACACTTCAATAATAAGGGGGCTGAGCTGTAACACGGAGTTTGAGATCTGCAGCACAACGAGGGAACTTACAGGAGCCCTGAAAAGACAGTGAAGGGTTATCTCTATAAGGCATCTCTGCTGTAACAGGAGCAGACAGGCAGTGTGCTCCTCTTGAAGAGGGAGAGCTGGAGCTATGACACTTGAATTAACTCCTAATGCACTGATGTACTGTACACTGTGAGACTGAGCCTTTCCAACCCATGAAACCTACCCTACAAAAGACCTGTGTAACGCTGAACTGCACAGGGATCAGGCTGTGAACCTCTCTCCAAGCGCACATAGTGCCCTGCACCGCATTATAACACCCCCATCCTCTGAATCTCATACCATCACCATCTTATATTCCGGACTCCAGATAAAAACTCCTCATATACACCATCTAAAGAATTCTGCAGGCACTGGGAGTGTGTCCTGACGAGACAGGATGCAGGACGCAGACTAGGAGAATTCCACCGGCGGTGTTCTAGTCCTCGGTGCCCAGCGACATCTGCCCGCTTTATTTGCTTCTAAAGGTGAGGGGATAATACCCCGCGGACCTCGCAATGCCTAGACCGAACTCCAGAAGCCGCAGACGCCCCCAAAAAGTGACGGATTTATTTACTCACAAGCGCCCTGGAACAACGACCTCCGCACTCAAAATGGCGCAGACGGCTGAGACGGCTTCCCGCTCCCCAGCCTCCTCACACTCACCCCGTTCACCACGAGGAACCTCAGAACAGACCCACGGTAGTATACAAGATGATTCATCCCTCATCACATACGGGTCACTCCGGGGCCTATTGGCAGATCTCCGCTCTTCCATACAGGCGGATGTCAGAGAAATAGTGGGAGAGATGAGAGCGGATCTTACAGCACTTGGGGAAAGAACTGGCCACATAGAGGGAAAAATGGCTGAGTTTGCTGGAGCACACAATGAGTTGGCGGATAGCCATCAGGAGGTAGTGGCAGATGTAAAAGAAATACGAGCAAAAATGTGGGATCTGGAGGACAGACTCCGCAAAGGGAACTTAAAGATTAGAGGCATACCAGAGGTGGAGGGCGAGGAGGACCTAAAAGCTACCATTACCCCTTTCTTACATCACATCCTCCCTTCTGTGCCCTCACCAGAGCTCGACATAGAAAGGGCATACCGCCTGCCTCGCTCACAAAAGATTAACAGGGACGTACCCCGCGATGTCCTGGTCCATCTAGTCATCCCTAAGCTGAGAGACTCGCTGCTACATACCCTACGGAGAACCCCGTTCCCTGATGGCCCATATGCTACTTGGTCCCTATTTCCTGACTTATCACCGGGAACTTTGGCAAGAAGGAGGGACTTTGCCCCGTATTGTACCGTTTTGCGAGAGCGCGGCATCCCATATGCATGGGGGTCGCCGGTGAATGTGTCCTTTAGGTACAAGGGATCGCGACACCAGTTCTACTCCCCTTCCAGAATGAAGTCTACTCTGATTGAATGGAACTTAATGGAAAAAGGAGGATCCTCCTATTCAAGCCCATCTGACCGACGTACCCAGGGGAATACCCCCCCCTGGAAAGGGGAGGAAGACGATGAATAACTTTATGCACCTGGGGACTGGTCACCGCTGGTGTGACAAGTATCCTTTTCTCCTTATACATACTTAGGGTCTGCTTATCTCTAAAGATTTGACCTTGAGAGGTTGGAGGGGGCCCATTTTGTATTAGTGGCCCCACTTCTCCTCGTACTCCTGCGTTTCCCCCCATAGTATTGAGACGGGCGCTGGGGGACCGCGGTGCTGGGGGCGCCATCAGTGGGCGCCCACGGACCCCCCCCTAATACTGCTCAGTCATCTGGAGTGGTATATGTACATATCTATGTTTAAATCAGTATCTGTTGCACTGTTGAATATTACTTGCAATTTTTGAACCTTTGTTATTGCCTTTCATACCTCCTGTGTCCCACTCCCTTCCCACCCTACCCCATTCCTGATCCCCCACACTCCCTCTCCTCCCACGGACGGCCTGAATCTTCTCCCATTTTCTCTCTCTCTCCTCCTCTTCTCCCTCCTTGTCTCCATCCCCTGTTCTACTCCCCTACCTGGTTCCCCCTCTCTAACCTCCTGTATCTAGTCTAACCTCCCCCCCTCTCTTGGACCCCCCCCCCTCTTTACTCAGTGTCTGCGGGGCCCGGCTGCAGGGATTGGGGAGCCGGCGAGGGATCGAGATGAGCTTTAAGATAGTGTCACTTAATGTGAGGGGCCTAAACTCCCCTAGTAAACGCTCCTTCCTATGGAGGGAAGCGTTGAGGTTGAGGGCCGACGTCGTGTGTGTGCAGGAAACACACTTGCTGGTGGGGGATAACCACAGAATCTCGCACCCCAAATTTCCACACACCTATTTCTCAAATGCTGTTACTAAGAGGGCAGGGGTGTGTATGATGGTGGGAGCTAGTGTCCAATACACATGCAAGAAGGTGGTTACTGATTCGGAGGGGAGATTTCTCTTTCTTTTGTGCGAAATAGCGGGAGTCCCTTACACCATAGCCACAGTCTACGGTCCTAATGCGGGACAAATAAAGTACATGAGAACTTTTTTGACAAAATTGAAAGAGGTGACCATCGGGCAAGTGATTCTCTGCGGAGATTTCAATGCAGTAATGGAACCCCGTATAGATGCTTCTACGTCGTGTGTACGTTCACGTGGGGCTATGCTTTCCCTGGCCCAGGAAGCACGCCTCCATGATGTCTGGCGGTACCTCCATGCAGGCGAGAGGGATTATACGTATCACTCTGGACTGCATGGGTCCTATTCCAGAATAGATTTTTTTCTGGTGGACGACAGTACCCTTGAGACACGCCGAGCCGCAGAAATCGGGACCATTACATGGTCGGATCATGCTCCGGTCACGTTGGAGGTGGCCCTGGGCTGTGGTGGAGCGAGACCACGACGGTGGCGTCTGAGCCCGGACCTCCTTTTGGACCAGAGTCAAGTGACTTCCATAGAAGCAGATATAACAGCATACTTTGACATAAACGACAATGCAGAAGTCTCTGATGAGACCCTCTGGTCGTCGCACAAGGCAGTCCTACGGGGATCCCTGCTACAGAGAGCCGCACGCCGTAAAAGGGAGAGAGACGCACAACGAAGGGAGCTGACAGAGAGGATACAGAATTTAGAAGCAGTGAATAAAAAATCCCCCTCCACAAGCCTAGAGGCGCAGATAGGAGCATCACGCACGCAGCTCAGGGCGCTGCTACTACGCCAATATGAGGTAGGCCTTCGCAAGCTAAGACTGCAATACTACGCTATGGGAGACCGCGCCGGTAGATTATTGGCTAGGAGATTAAAGAAGCGGGCCACACAAACAATGATAACACATATGAAAGACGAAAGGGGACAAGTAGTTAGGGACCCGAGAGGCATAGTGGATGTCTTCTCGGCGTACTATAGCAAACTTTATAACTTACGCTCTGACCCTGCTACCCCACAACCGACACCGGAGATGATCAATGAGTTCCTAGCAAATCTCAGCCTCCCCAGAATCTCCAGCCTGGATCTGGAGGTATTGAACAGACCTTTTTCGCTGCAGGAGGTAAGCAGAGTCATACGCTCATTGAAATTAGGAAAAGCCCCTGGGCCTGACGGCTTCATCAACGCATACTATAAGACTTTTGAAAAAACGCTCACCCCGTACCTATTACGAGTATTCAGCAGCTGGAGATTATCTGGACGCATCCCATCGGATGCTCTAGAAGCAACGGTCACTACAATACTGAAACCGGGGAAATCTCCAGATAAACCGGAAAGCTACAGACCCATCTCCCTGCTGAACACGGATCTTAAGATCTATGCGAAGGTGTTAGCTCTCAGGCTTGGGGAGGTGGTTCCTCTCCTGGTTGGCCTTATCAAGTGGGATTCGTGGCTCAACGCCAAGCCAGGGATGGAACGAGGAGAATGCTTGACCTTATAGAACTGGCGGAAAGACGTGGAGCCCCATGTGCATTCCTGTCATTGGACGCTGAGAAGGCGTTTGACAGGGTGCACTGGGGTTATCTGGAACAGGTGCTGAGAGGATTCGGATTCGTGGGTCCGATCCTTTCGGCGATATTGGGTCTATATTCCAGGCCTTCTGCCAGGGTCTTCTCCTCGGGCTATCTCTCAGAAACGTTCGAAATTTCGAATGGCACTAGACAGGGGTGCCCCCTGTCACCCCTGATCTATGCCCTGGCGATTGAGCCGCTGGCCGCGGCAATACGGGCTGACCGGGACATAACGGGGATGCAGGTAGGAGACAGGGAACATGTGGTTGGCTTATACGCCGACGACATTATTATCCCCTGTTCCAAACCGGAAGTATCCCTACCTAAGGTATTGGCTCTGCTCGACTCCTTTGCGGCGATCTCTTATTATAAGCTAAATGCTTCTAAGTCATTGGTCTTCCCGGTAAATGTCCCTCGGACTCTGATAGACTCCCTGTCTAGTTCCCTCCCATAGACTACAAGCAGAGGTGAATAGATACATTTGGGCCCCCAAGCGACCAAGGGTCCGGAGAAAGGTGATGTACCAGAAACTGACGGGTGGTGGCATGGGTGTACCGGATGTGACCCTCTACTATAGAGCAGCGGTGCTGGAAACGGTGAGACAGTGGTGGAAGTCTGACTTAAACTTGGGCTGGGTGCAGATAGAGTCACAACAGACAGTAGACAACTCCCTCAAGAACCTACTGATAGCGGAGACCATCACGTCAGTCAAAGTTGACTATCCTCTGGGAACGATGAAAGCTATGATTAAGGAGTGGGGGCGTGCGCCTGGGGACTGGACCCAAATACCAGCAGCGGAGGTCCCACTGGGATCACTTCGTGTCCATATCCCTTCCCTCCGATTGGAGGAATGGAGGAGGGCGGGTGTACATACCCTGGCAGACATCGCGGGGAGGAACGGGATGATGACATGGGATGAATTCACATCCAAGTTCCCGTCTCTACGACGCACGTTCTTCCAACTCTGCCAGATTACACACCTGCTGAGGACCCGACGTGATAGGGTCCTATGGTCCTCGGCCAGACCCTCCCCAATACGCCTGATTATCACTGCTGCCCATGGGAAACGGGTAGGCCTGTCCCCACTTTACACTGGTTTCCTAGACCATGGTGCTGCCCTATGTTATACACATAGAGTTAAATGGGAAACGGAATTGGGGTTCTCAGCAGATGACGACCAATGGAAGGGCGCTGTTAGATGTGTCACCCAGGCGACAAAATGTGTGAATCATTTAGAGCAACTTAAGAAAGTACATCTAAGATGGTACCTACCCCCCACGAGAATAGCGGCCTTCGGTAGGGGAACCACCCCCATGTGCTGGAGGAACTGTGGACAGAAGGGAATGTTGACTCATGTGTGGTGGGACTGCCCCCGAATCGCACAATTCTGGCGGGTAGTGGAGGGTCTTCTGAGGTCCTTGATGGACACCTTTATTCCGCTTGTGCCTCAGATGGCTCTCCTGCACATTGGAGTGGAGGACTTGCCCCTGGTTCAGAGACACCTCGCCACCTTCATATTGATAGCTGCCAGATACTGTGTGGCAGCAGCATGGAACAATACTTCCCCCCAGCAATGTGCGACCTCACATCCAGACTGAACAATATGTTCACATATGAGCACAGTTTGGCTTTGGAACTTGGACACAAACGCTATACCCGTGCTGCTTGGGAGTGCTGGGCGACACACCCGCTGGCGGTTCCCCTCCCCTGTGGTAGGGCCTGGCGGACCTACGCCTAATGTACTCTGACCTCTTTGTCTTCCCTTCACATCATCAACCCACTACTTCTCTCCCTCCAACCCACTCGCACCTTACTAGCCCGTGTTCACACATCGAGCCCATTTCTCCCCTCTCTCCCCTCGTTAGTCCACCCGCCCACCTTAACAACTTTCTTAACAACTTGCCCTACTACGCCCCCCCCCCCCACCCCACCCTGACACATTTCTAATTTCCCTTCCTCTCAGGTACCTCCCCTCTTCTCCCTCTTGCTAACCCTTCCCATACTCCCCACCCTCACCTCTCTCTTTATTTGAAATATTATGTTATGTGAAATGCAATATAGCAGGCAGCTAATTGGAAGTTTGGTAGCTGACTCGCAATGGAAAGATTTCGGTTAATTGAAGATATGTTACTTGCATTTCTTGTCTTGTGTTTCTTGAATATGTCTTAATAAACATAATTATGACAAAAAAAAAAAAAGATTGTGTTCCTGACGAAGGATCATGCTTGAGCAGAAACATCGTTTGGAAACCACTCTCTTTTGCACAAGAAAAATAAAAAAACTTTAAAAGTAACAGTTCTGTCTTCATGTTTTTGGTGTGTGCCGGGGTTAGATCTTTTTGTATTGTCACTCACAGAGAGGCAGCCTGCCCCTACCAGTGACGTGCCCTGCTCAGTTGGTCTTAATCTAGTCTTTAGACCTGAAGTATCAAAGCTACAAACAAAAATAAGGGTATTTACAAGTTTTTTAGGGATCAGCTTACAGGAGCAGAGTAGGTAGCAGAAGTATATTGGGAAAGTGTTACTAAGGAAAAGTTAGGACAAAGGAAAAGGGATTATATTGTAGTGGAAAACCTCTTTAATGTGTTGATGATTTACTGGTGTACTGTTCTCCTTTATCGTAAGTTTAAGAAAAGCCTACACGTTCTCAAAAGGTTATGGGTTATATAAGGATGGGACCATTTCTCTTTTATCTTTAAGGCCTTTACTGATTACCCAAGCAGAGGAGGACTTTGATGTGATGGAGCATTTTCCTGCATAAAAATCATGTTTTTTTTTTAAAGATACAGACTTTTTCATTTACCATTGCTTGAAGAAAAAGTATTCTCAAAACAAGCAATAGTTTGGAAAGTTGATATGGAGTCCATTTTAACTCTGAAAAGTTGAAAAGTCCAACTAGCTCATTTTTAATAACACAGTAGTGTTCAAAATAATAGCAGTCCAATATGACTAACCAGATTAGTCACTGTTTTCGGTATCTATTATATAATCGCGAATCGGAAAAGCGCCCCTCCGCGCGCACTTTCCGATGTCGTCATATGGATACGAATTTAACATTGGCCGCGAAGCGCCCAATGCTGCGCGAGTAATGGCCGCGAGGCCATTGTGAGTCGCTGGCCCAGGGCGAGCAATGGCCGCGAAGCGGCCATTGCGAGCCGCTGGCCCAAAATCGATCCACAGGCTCGGCCATAACCTTAGCGATTTACCGCTCAGGTAGCGCGAGCAATGGCCGCGAGGCCATTGCGAGTTGCTGCCTGAGCCGCAACTCGCTCCCCGGGGACCATGGAGCGGAGGCGGCACAGCCGCCTCCGCTCCCCGCTACCCACAACTCGCCACCCCAATGTCCGCACAGCCTCCCCCAGGTCCAAACAGGCCCCCCATGTCCGCATAGCCGCCACCCCCATGTCCGCATAGCCGCCACCCCCATGTCCGCATAGCCGCCACCCCCATGTCCGCACACCCACCCCCATGTCCGCACACCCACCCCATGTCCACACAGGCCCCCCCCATGTCCGCACAGGCTTCCCCCCATGTCCGCACAGGCCCCCCCCCATGTCCGCACAGGCCCGCCCCCATGTCCGCACAGCCCCCCCCATGTCCGCACAGGCCCCCCCATGTCCGCACAGGCCCCCCCCATGTCCGCACAGGCCCCCCCCATGTCCGCACAGGCCCGCCCCCATGTCCGCACAGCCCCCCCCCATGTCCGCACAGGCCCCCCCATGTCCGCACAGGCCCCCCCATGTCCGCACACCCACCCCCATGTCCGCACACCACCCCCATGTCCGCACAGACCCCCACCACTAACCAAGCCCATACTACTGTAGTGTACACCGCTATAGTATACTACAGTCCCATGCCCATAAGCGCCATGGGACTGTAGTATACCATCGCGCTGTACACTACAGCCCCCTGCCCCCGCACCCCTACACGCTAAGCCCCGACCACCTAACCCCCGACCCGCAGCATCCTAAGCCACCGCCGATACCCCCCCTAAGCCCCTACCCCTAAGTCCGCCGCCCCTAAGCCCCTACCCCTAAGCCCCGTAGCATCCTAGGCCCCGCCGATACCCCCTAAGCAGCCCCGACCACCTAACCCCCGACCCGCAGCATCCTAAGCCCCCGCTGATACTCCCTAAGCCCCGCCGTCTACCCCCTAAGCCATCGCCGCCCCTAAGCCCCTACCCCCTAGGCCCCCGCCGATACCCCTAAGCCATGCCGCCTACCCCCTAAGGCACCGCCGCCCCTAAGCCCCGTAGCATCCTAGGCCCCCGCCGCCTATCCCCTAAGGCACCGTCGCCCCTAAGCTCCCGCCGCTGTCCCCTGCCCCTCTCGCTAAAGCCCTACACCCTAACCCCCCGCCGTCCCCTAACCTAACGCCGCTGTCACCTAAGGCCCTACACCCGAAGCCCCCGCCGTCCCCTAACCTAACGTCCCCGTCGATCACTTACATGCCTTCAAGTCATCTGATCGTCCGTCCGATCCACAAGTCCTCCGTCCGGCCAGGCGTCCTCTTCCTCCGGCCCCGGGGGTCTTCTCTCTTCTTTCCGCCATCTCGGCCTCTTCGTCCGGCCCCGGGGATCTTCTGTCTTCTTCTCGCAAACTTCCACCTCCGACGTCCTCTTCCTTCTCATTAAGATAGAATGGACGAAAAATCCGCCATTCTACCTCAATGAGATCTGAGGGCCTCTTCTGATTGGTCGCTGTATACTGCCCTCAGCCAATCAGAAGAGCCCCTCATTCAGTTCTCATTCAGGTCCGCCTTTTTTTCCCCATTGACATACATTACCGGTGTGTCGGCGATTTTATGGCGGCCCCCCTGGTTCTATTTGTCGGCCCTAAAATCGCGGACACACCGCTAATGCATGTCTATGGGCAAGTCAGCTCGAATTCTGATTGGTTGGCGTTCAATCCGAAATCGGGCTGACTGCCCATAGAGATGCATTAGCGGTGTGTCCGCGATTTTAGGGCCGACAAATAGAACCAGGTGGGCGGCCATAAAATCGCCGACACACCGGTAATGTATGTCAATGGGGAAAAAAAAAGGCGGACCTGAATGAGAACTGCGTCTCAGTCAGACTTAAAAAAATAAATAAATTTAATAATAAAAAAAATAATTTAAAAAATTTAAAAATAATAAAAAATAAATTAAAAATAATAAATAATTAAATAAAAATAATATATAAAAAAAAAAAAATGCGGACCTAAATGAGAACTGTGTCTCACTCTCACTTAAAAAAATAAATAAATTAAATAATAAAAAAATAATTTAAAAATAAATAAAAAATAATAAAAAAATCAATTAAAAATATTAAATAATTAAATAAAAATAATAATAAAAAAAAAAAAAAAAATGCGGACCTGAATGAGAACTGTGTCTCACTCTCACTTAAAAAAATAAATAAATTAAAATAATAAAAAAATAATTTAAAAATAATTAAAAAATAATAAAAAAATAATAAAAATATTAAATAATTAAATAAAAATAATAATAAAAAAATTAAATATATGTAATTATATCAGCCCTTTCAGCGGACCTGAAAGAGAACTGGGTCTCAGCCTAAATAATAAAATTTAATAATAAAAAAAATAATTAAAAAATAATTTAAAAATAATAAAAAAATAAATTAAAAATAATAAATAATTCAATAAAAATAATAATAAAAAAATTATATGCTAATTATATCAGCCCTTTCAGCGGACCTGAAAGAGAACTGGGTCTCAGCCTAAATAATAAATTTAATAATAAAAAAAATTATTAAAAAATAATTAAAAAATAATAAAAAAATAAATTAAAAATAATAAATAATTAAATAAAAATAATAATAAAAAAAATTAAATATTTATCCTATTCATGGTATTATTAATGCTATTAATGCTAATAATAATGCTATTAATGCTATTAATAATGTTATTAATGCTATTATTAATGCTAATAATGCTATTATTAATGCTATTAATGCTAATAATAATGTTATTAATGCTATTAATAATGCTATTAATGCTATTAATTATGCTATTAATGCTAATATTTCTCCTATTAATGCTATTAATGCTAATAATAATGCTATTAATGCTATTAATAATGCTTATTAATGCTATTAATTATGCTATTAATTCTATAATGCTAATATTTATCCTATTAATGGCATTATTAATGCTATTAATGCTAATAATAATGCTATTAATGCTATTAATAATGTTATTAATGCTATTATTAATGCTATAATAATGCTTATTATTAATGCTATTAATGCTAATAATATGTATTAATAATGCTATTAAATGCTATTAATTATGCTATTAATGCTATTAATGCTAATATTTATCTATAATGCTATTAATAATGCTATTAATGCTAATAATACTGCTATTAATGCTAATAATAATGTTATTAATGCTATTATTAATGCTATTAATGCTAATAATAATGCTATTAATGCTATTAATAATGTTATTAATGCTATTATTAATGCTAATAATGCTATTATTAATGCTATTAATGCTAATAATAATGCTATTATTGCTATTAATAATGTTATTAATGCTATTATTAATGCTAATAATGCTATTATTAATGCTATTAATGCTAATAATAATGTTATTAATGCTATTGATAATGCAAATTAATGCTATTAATTATGCTAATTAATGCTAATATTTCTCTATTAATGCTATTAATGCTAATAATAATAGCTATTAATGCTATTAATAATGCTATTAATGCTATTAATTATGCTATTAATGCTAATATTTATGCTATTCATGGTATTATTAATGCTATTAATGCTAATAATAATGCTATTAATGCTATTAATGCTAATAATAATGTTATTAATGCTATTAATAATGTTATTAATGCTATTATTAATGCTAATAATGCTATTATTAATGCTATTAATGCTAATAATAATGTTATTAATGCTATTAATAATGCTATTAATGCTATTAATTATGCTATTAATGCTAATATTTCTCCTATTAATGCTATTAATGCTAATAATAATGCTATTAATGCTATTAATTATGCTATTAATGCTATTAATGCTAATATTTATCCTATTCATGGTATTATTAATGCTATTAATGCTAATAATAATACTATTAATGCTATTAATGCTAATAATAATGCTATTAATGCTATTAATAATGTTATTAATGCTATTATTAATGCTAATAATGCTATTATTAATGCTATTATTAATGCTAATAATGCTATTATTAATGCTATTAATGCTAATAATAATGTTATTAATGCTATTAATAATGCTATTAATTATGCTATTAATGCTAATATTTATCCTATTAATGCTATTAATGCTAACAATAATGCTATTAATGCTATTAATAATGCTATTAATGCTATTAATTATGCTATTAATGCTATTAATGCTAATATTTATCCTATTCATGGTATTATTAATGCTATTAATGCTAATAATAATGCTATTAATGCTAATAATAATGTTATTAATGTTATTATTAATGCTAATAATGCTATTATTAATGCTATTAATGCTAATAATAATGCGATTAATGCTATTAATAATGCTATTAATGCTATTAATTATGCTATTAATGCTATTAATGCTAATATTTATCCTATTAATGCTATTAATGCTATTAATAATGCTATTAATGCTATTAATTATGCTATTAATGCTATTAATGCTAATATTTATCCTATTAATAGCATTATTAATGCTATTAATGCTAATAATAATGCTATTAATGCTATTAATAATGTTATTAATGCTATTATTAATGCTAATAATGCTATTATTAATGCTATTAATGCTAATAATAATGATATTAATGCTATTAATAATGCTATTAATGCTATTAATTATGCTATTAATGCTATTAATGCTAATATTTATCCTATAAATGCTATTAATAATGCTATTAATGCTTATAATAATGCTATTAATGCTATTAATAATGTTATTAATGCTATTATTAATGCTAATAATGCTATTATTAATGCTATTAATGCTAATAATAATGCTATTAATGCTATTAATAATGTTATTAATGCTGTTATTAATGCTAATAATGCTATTATTAATGCTATTAATGCTAATAATAATGCTATTAATGCTATTAATAATGTTATTAATGCTATTATTAATGCTAATAATGCTATTAATAATGCTATTAATGCTAATAATAATGCTATTAATGCTATTAATACTGTTATTAATGCTCATAATACTGCTAATAATGCTATTAATACTGCTATTACTGCTAATAATAATGCTATGGCTTATATTATTGCTATTGATGATGCGATTATTATTTAAAAATCTTTAAAAAAACAATAAACATATTTTAGATACCCGATGCATTTGCATCAGGCTAACAGCTATAACTACTATAATCAAATTAATGCACGTTCTAGAATCCCGATGCATTTCCATCGGGCTCACAGCTAGTAAATTATATTACCATATGTCAAGCAATTTACCAGTTGATGAAGTAGATTCTTAGAAAACTGACAGTCTCAGCATTCATGATTAAAGATGGTCGAACTTTCCCCAAACATGTTCAC
>JARQOC010002954.1:0-20303 GCA_033576535.1 Allobates femoralis | reverse complement strand
TGTTTCACAAATTGATCTATAAAAATGAAAAAGTACTTTTTTTTCCCAAACATTTTCTTTTAGCCTAATTTTTTTCATTTTCACATGGGCAACAGGGTAAAATGCATCCTAAAATTTGTTGGGCAATTTCTCCTGAGTGCACTGATACCTCATATGTGGTCATAAACAACTGTTTGGGCACACGGCAGGGCTCAGAAGTGAAGGAGCGCCATTTTACTTTTTGAATGGAAAATTAGCTCCAAAAGTCAAACTGCACTCCTTACCTTCTGAGCCCTGCCGTGCGACCAAACAGTGGTTTATAACCACATATGATGTATCGGTGTACTCAGGAGAAATTGCCCAACACATTTTAGGATCTATTTTATCCTGTTACCCATGTGAAAATGAAAGAATTGAGGCTAAAAGAACATTTTTGTTAGAAAAATTAAAATGTCCATTTCTTCCTTTCACGTTACTTTAGTTCCTGTGAAGCAACAGAAGGGTTAATAATCTTCTTGAATGTAGTTTTGAGTAGCTTGCAGGGTTCAGTTTTTGGAATGGTGTCACTTTTGGGTGTTTTCTGTCATGTCTTCAAATGTGATGTGGTTACGAAAAAAAATGGTTTTGTAAATTTTGCTGGAAAAATGAAAAATTGCTGATGAACTTTGAACCCTTATAACTTCCTACCCAAAATTTTTTTTTCCCAAAATTGTGCTGATGTAAAGTAGACATGTGGGAAATGTTAGTTATTAACTATTTTGTGTCATATATAATTCACCCAGGGGTCAATGGCCCGGGCGTGGAGTTGGAGGAATGTCACTGGTGGACTGCCTCGACCCGTAGCCCTGGTAGTCAATTGTAAATTAGAAAGAAAATGGGAATAAATGTCTTGTGAAGCCACCTGTGGTTTCTGGTGATGGCACCAGTGCTCCTGTGGGCCTCCAGGGATGATGGACAGGCAGCTAGATGGTATATCTCCCCACAGGCGGAGCAGAGTCCCCAGGGTTGTGATGAGGTGACAGGGATTTACACAGGGAGGTGGCTAGGCAGCCGGGCTGTTGCTACAGTCTCTGAGCCGGGCAGGGTCAGGGTTGGAGAAATGGACACACACACTGGAAGTTGTTTCTGTACCTTTACAGGTGGTATTGAAGATACTGTCTAGGGCACACTCCGGTGATCGGGAAACACTTCTGGATCTCCACAGTGAGTGAGTATAAGGCTTCCTTGTTGCACTTCCCTTGGTGAAGCCCCTGACCCGTGTGAAACTAGGCCTAGCCTCCTCTGTGTCTCTGTCACCTGCGTTGTGTGGTGGGAAACCTCTGTGTGGACTACCGCTATCACTTCTTCTGCGGTGCCTGGCTCCCTTCTTGGTTGCTGTACAGGTGTCCGGGAGACTGGAGTCTCCTTGGTGAACTGGTGTTTCTGCTGGGCTAGATGCTCTCCTGCAGACTCGGACTCCGGTGTCTGGGTTGTTTTCTGGGGTGAACCGGTACGGCTCCTCTGCCCCCAGTCTGATGTTACTTCGCTCCTTCCACCTTACCTTCGACCTCACTCTTAGGCACTCACACTTACTAGGCTGGTTAACTGTCAACTGACTCAGGCCAAGTGCGGCTCTGACACACCAGGACGTCTTCACAGTTCTCCTAGTGACTGCACACTCTCACTCCAGGACCGGTTTTTATAAGGGATCTTGTTTAAGGCAGCAAGTGGAGCTCCCACTACAGGTCTGGGGTGGAAGGTGTTGGGTGTATGTGGTACCTACTGTGGAAATCCATCCATGCAGGTGGTTCTGTGGTTACCTGTAAAGGCAGGGCGCCACATTCTCCCCTAGTTAACATAAGTACTCCTGGACTGAGAAACATTTTCTAAAAACATTCAATAACAAAAATCAATAACAGGTATTATATACAGAGTCTTAAAAGGAAACATTTACAAAAACCACTGAAAAATGGTAAAAAACAAGGTGTAGCCCATACGGCACTAGTCCATCCGCCGCAGGCTGTAAAAAGTAAGTTTTTGTCACAACTAGTTCTGTGACTATGGTCCAATTTTAGGGGTAAGGTAGGGGAAAAGGTCCAGGGAAAATGTTAACAGTCTCTACAGCAAAGTCTCTGTAAGCTCCAGGGTTCAAACAGGTTTAAAGTGTTTCTAAAGTCCAAGACGTTCAAAACAAACTAATAAACATTTTCCCTATGGGTGTCTCGGCTTAGGAAACTGGGTACCTCCTCTCCACCCCAGGCACTTTCTGTTCCCAACCCAATATACATGGGGCTGAGCCCAGTTCCTCCACCCTTCTGTACACTACTATGTACATTTTAATGTACAGGCTGTTCCTTATTTACATGTTACCCTTGTTGCATATTACACCCATTCTCCATACCTGGATGGGGGTTGACCCTGGTTACTATGACTAAATCTAAGTTGTGTTGGTGTCTCAGGTGGTGTATCTGTGTTTTGGGTTGCTCTATGTGTGATAGGCAAACTGGGTAACTGTCTGCGTGGCCTTAGTCTCACTTCAGGTCTGGCAGTTTCACCGATTGCAGGATCATGTGGTTCTCTTACAACAGGCAATTCGTCTGGGATTTGGACAGGTACTTCTAGAACTCTAGAAGTTTCTTCCAGTATTCTTTGTCCTTCTTGAGGTTGATAAAAGTGGATTACCGGTACAATTACTGCTCCCTCACATTGGGGCTAATCTTCTGGAAAATATCCAAGTATTGTAAGAATCACTTTTTCTTTTGGTTCACTTTGGGGTATACATGGTATTTCCTCTTCTTGTTCTTCTTGTATCCTAAGTTGTTCTGGACAAGTTTTTAAGTGGTCTCTTGATACTGTGTCAGTGGTTTTACCTCCATCCTTACTGATTAAACTAGTTTTGCTGTTGTCAAAGTTGGAGTCTAACACAGTATAAGGCTCTTTCTCCCATTGATCATCAAGTTTATAATGTCTTCTTTTCTTTTAAGTACAAGTTCTCCAGGTACTAATGGTTCAGCTTGTGCACTTTTGTTGTAATCTTTTTCCTGATTTTCTTTGATCTTCTTCAGATTGTCTTCTACACATGCTTGAATCATTTTGTACTGTTCTTGGCGAGTTGTATTCCAATCTAATAATTGTTATTCACACTGGAGCTAGTGAATTAAGGGGAACCTTGCCCTCTCTCTAAGATTAGGCTCAGTAAATTATGTTAATAGTTGTAGCTGCTAGTAAGCCTTGGGGGGGATCACCGTGTATTATCCCCCTCAAGATACATCACCAATATATTAAAATGGGCCCAACGCTATCAGAACCCTTGACAATGGCCATATATTAACGACAAAGTTTTTTCTGATTAACCGTTATTATGGATGTTTATTCAGAATGGTATAGTTAATAAAATCTTGTAAATATATATATAAAAACAATTAATAATAGTTTTTGCTATTATTTAAAAACAACAGTGGTTTGAAAGTCAGTTAAATACACATTGTTCGGTTAAATGTAGTTCTATGCCTGGACTTTTATAAAGGAACACGGTCTTTAGTGGGCTCGTGTCCCCTTTTTTCTTTTCTTTTTTTGTAAATATAAGTATAACATATCAATATTACATCATAATATAGTTCAAATCAGGCTGAAGCCTCCTGTTGCAGTCGAAAAGAACGATGTTACCATGGCTACTACAAACTTCACATCAAAGTAATAGGTGGGACCCCTCCCTGTTCCAAAGGGAACAGAACGGGGAGGTCCCTAGATCTCAACAGGAGATCAGAGTGAAATTATACTATGGACTAATTACAAGAGATTAGATGAAACGGCTCCTGGCCATCCACTGGATATGGGGGGGGTGGAAGAAAGTTGATCCAAAAAAATAAGATCTAGAGAAGAGAAAAGGCTTGAAAGTGAGAAAAGGGAATTGAGAGAAGTATAGAAGTGAGAAGGAAGAGCAGAGAAGACGAGAACTGTACGTCTGGGGAGTCGCAGGTTAGGAGAGTGAAACTAGCATGTTTCAGGTAGTGCACAGGCGATTCACCCACAAGAGAACATATCTCTAAAATTAGGGGCATCTCTGAAGAGGATCCATTCCATCCAAGTAGTTACATAGACAGATTAAGTTTGGGAGGACTCAGCTGAAAGCTCCTCAAATCTACGAAGGGTCTCCATTTCTGAGTACCACTCCAAAATCGTAGGGGGTGCCTGCTCCCTCCAATGACGAGGGATCACATTTCTCGCAGCACTGAGGCAGAACCGAAGGATATCCTTCTTTTGGGTCTTCCAGGATCCAGGGAGCAGAGAGAGTAAGGCCATTTCAGGAGATCCCTTTAAACTCCTACCCGTTACCATGTTATAGTTCTGAAAAACTGCAGACCAGAATTCCTGGATCAGGGGGAGCTCCACCAAATATGGATCAAGAAACCAACCTCTGCGTCGCATCTCCAGTGTCCCCTTTTTTTGAGCAGTCTGGGAGGTCCTAAAAAGATATAGTATATTAGTATCTCTAAATATTATGAGTGACAGCTGACGTCTATATTATCATATTATGATAAATTTACCTTTTGGGTGTCTCTAACTTTTGCTGGTTATTCAAATTGGGTAGGTATTCTTCTCTCTTCTACCTGCTGAGGTTTTTCATTATATCATTTTACTATCCATTCTTATATGAAAAAATCTCCACTGAAAATATCTAATATATAAATACCTGTATCATCAATTTCTTACAATTCCTCTTTTTTGGTCTCGTTTTTTCTTTATATTCCTACAGTTGTTCTAACTCCAACTACAAAATAAATCATTTTTATCAATTGCTTGTTCCTATCATCATTATGTAAGTGTGAACCATAAAGTATCACTATTATGTGTAGGTACCTTATGTATTCGGCAGAGTATTCGGGTTCTCTTCCTCTTTGATTGGAGGATTAGGTGTCTTGGTTCTGTGGGATGTAAATCTAGGGTTTGTATCTCTCTTAATCTAAAAAATACCTCAAACTAACTATAGAATTCTATATACTATTAACTTAAATATTATTATATGGTTACTATTGTGGTGTGCTATGTGTTCTAACCCCTAGAATTAGTTGTCTGTATCTCTCTGTGCAGTCTTAATTGTTATCACCTTTGCAATTTACAGTGATTATATAGTGTACTTAAAGGGAACCAACCAACCCAAATGACCCCCCCGGACTATTAATATGGGTCCCTACACCCAGCACATACATGTGCTGCAAGCTTTTTAGCTAAAAAAAACAGTTTTTCATAAGTGAAGATAAAGCTTTTGAAAGTTTATAATGAAAGGACGGGTGGGCGTTACTTAGCTCCTTCTAAAGCCGAGATTCCTCTGTCAGTTATCTTCCTGTCTCCAACGCTGCAGTAAAGCCCAGCCCTTTTTTCAGCGTCCCAGGCTGGTGCACGGGATGTCATGCCCGTGCACACGTCATCAGCTAGAGCCGGGTCGCGAGCGCGCGCTCTGACTTCCTGCGCTCAGCTGTGGAAGTCAGAGCGTGTGCTCGCGACGCGGCTGTAGCTGATGACGTGTGCACGGGCATGACATCCCGTGCACCAGCCTGGGACGCTGAAAAAAGGGCTGGGCTTTACTGCAGCGTTGGAGACAGGAAGATAACTGACAGAGGAATCTCGGCTTTAGAAGGAGCTAAGTAACGCCCACCCGTCCTTTCATTATAAACTTTCAAAAGCTTTATCTTCACTTATAAAAAACAGTTTTTTTAGCTAAAAAGCTTGCAGCACATGTATGTGCTGGGTGTAGGGACCCATATTAATAGTCCGGGGGGGTCATTTGGGGTGGTTGGTTCCCTTTAATCTAATGATTATCCTGTCCTTTTGCTTCTAATAGTGCTACCACCTTAACTGTGTTAAGTGGTAATGATCTGTATACCTGGTTATTTTTAAACAATGTGTCCACTTAAAAAAACAGTATAACAAACATGTGGAAGTACACTGCTATAAAAAGGTAATAATAAAAACCAAGTGCTTAGTAAAAAACAGTATCAAAAACAGGGTACTTAGTTACCGTATATACTCGTGTATAAGCCGACCCGTGTATAATCCGACCCCCCTACTTTTGCCCCCAAAACCTGGGAAAACCTATTGACTCGTGTATAAGCCGAGGGTGGACCCCAGCACAGGTATACAGCCCCCAGCAGTGTGGTATACAGCAGCCCCAGAGGTATATACAGCAGCTCCAGTGGTAGTATACAGCAGCAGCCCCAGTGGTATATACAGCAGCAGCCCCAGTGGTTAGTATACAGCAGCCCCAGCGGTATATACAGCAGCCCCAGTGATAGTATACAGCAGCCCCAGTGGTGTATACAGCAGCCCCAGAGGTAGTATACAGCAGCCCCTGTGGTGTATACAGCAGCCCCAGAGGTACTATACAGCAGCTCCAGAGGTGTATACCGCCCCCCCATCAGTATACAGGGCCCCCCCTTGGTGCACAAACCTGTAAAGGAAGAGATTAGTATACTTATCACTGTCCCGCTGCCGCTGTCCCGCTGCCGCTGTCCCGCCGCCGTCATCGCGCTCCTCCGTCTTCATCCAGCGTCTTCCGGCTTCCTCTGGCGCGCAGACAATGACGTCATTGCCTGTGCCGACCAGAGGAAGCCGGAAGAAGACGGATGAAGACGGAGGAGCGCGATGACGGCGGTGGGACAGCGGCAGCGGGACAGTGATAAGTATACTAATCTCTTCCTTTACAGGTTTGTGCTGCAAGGGGGGGGGCCTGTATACTGATGGGGGCGGGCCTGTATACTGTATACACTGTATACAGTGTATACAGTATACAGTGACTCACATATAAGCCGAGGGGGGACTTTTCAGCCCAATTTTTGGGCTGAAAAACTCGGCTTATACGCGAGTATATACGGTAATACGTTTTTTGCAAAAAATGTACGTAAGCCGTTCCACCTCGTCACGGTGATCCTTATCAGAACAGTCCTATCTATGAGGTGGATATATGATGGTGTACCCCTTTAATCCTACCAAAATCGAGTGGATGCTTACTGAATACCTGTTCATACTCCTGGACTACCCGGTAGACACCATGCTTCTTATGTTCAGGGGTGTAGTCAGTCCCAACATAGTAACATAGTAACATAGTAACATAGTTTTTAAGGTTGAAGGAAGACTTTAAGTCCATCTAGTTCAACCCATAGCCTAACATGTTGATCCAGAGGAAGGCAAAAGAAAACCCATGTGGCAACACTAAGCTCCATATTGGGGGAAAAAAAATTCCTTCCTGACTCCAGATACGGCAATCAGACTAATTCCCTGGATCAACGCCCTATCAAAGAATCTAGTATGTATAACTGGTAATATTATAGTTTTCAAGAAAGGCATCCAGGCCCTTCTTAAATGTTAGTAGTGACTCACTCATTACAACAGCATGTGGGAGAGAGTTCCATAGTCTCACTGCTCTTACAGTAAAGAATCCGCGTCTGTGATTATGATTAAACCTTCTTTCCTCCAGACGTAGAGGATGCCCCCTTGTCCCAGTCTCAGGCCTAAGAGTAAAGAGATCATTAGAAAGGTCTCTGTACTGTCCCCTCATATATTTATACATTATTATAAGATCACCCCTAAGCCTTCGTTTTTCCAAGCTAAATAACCCCAAGTTTAATAACCTGTCTTGGTATTGCAGACCCCTTAGTCCTCTAATGACTTTTGTCGCTCTTCTCTGGACCCGCTCTAGTTCAGCTATGTCTTTCTTATACACCGGAGACCAGAATTGTACACAGTATTCTAAGTGTGGTCGCACTAGTGACTTGTATAGAGGTAAAATTATGTTCTCCTCATGAGCATCTATGCCTCTTTTAATGCATCCCATTATTTTATTTGCCTTTGCAGCAGCTGCCTGACACTGGCCACTAAATGTGAGTTTGTCATCTACCCATACACCCAGGTCTTTTTCAGTGACAGTTTTGCCCAGTGTTTTACAATTAAGCACATAATTATACCTTTTGTTTCCTCTGCCCAAGTGCATAACTTTACATTTATCCCCATTAAAGCGCATTTGCCATTTAGCAGCCCAAGCTTCTAGTTTACATAAATCCTCCTGTAATATAAAATTGTCCTCCTCTGTATTGATTACCCTGCAGAGTTTAGTGTCATCTGCAAATATTGAGATTCTACTCTGTATGCCCCCTACAAGGTCATTAATAAATATATTAAATAGAAGCGGGCCCAACACTGACCCCTGTGGTACCCCACTGTTAACTGTGACCCATTCTGAGTGTGTTCCATTAATAACCACCCTTTGTTTCCTATCACTAAGCCAGTTCTTAACCCACTTACACATATTTTCCCCTATCCCCATTGCCCTCATTTTATGTATCAACCTTTTGTGTGGCACCGTATCAAAAGCTTTTGAAAAGTCCATATACACCACATCCACTGCATTTCCTTGGTCCAGTCCAGAACTTACTTCTTCATAGAAGCTTATCAGATTAGTTTGACAGGAACGGTCCCTCGTAAAACCATGTTGATAATGGGTCATGAGGTTATTTTTCTTCAGATACTGCAGTATAGCATCTCTTAGAAAACCCTCAAGGATTTTACCCACAGTAGAGGTTAAGCTTACTGGCCTATAATTTCCAAGTTCAGTTTTTGTCCCCTTTTTGAATATTGGCACCACATTTGCTATACGCCAGTCCTGTGGTACAGACCCTGTTATTATGGAATCTTTAAATATTAAAAATAATGGTCTATCTATGACAGTACTTAATTCCTGCAGCACTCTGGGGTGTATCCCATCCGGGCCCTGGGATTTGTCAATTTTAGTGATTTTTAGACGATGCCGTACTTCCTCTTGGGTTAAGCAGGTGACATTTAATTGAGACTTTTTGTTATCACTGATCATATTGTCTGTCATGGGATTTTCTTGTGTAAATACTGTTGAAAAAAAGTCATTTAGCATATTGGCTTTTTCCTCATCCTCATCCACCATTTCACCCAGACTATTTTTTAAGGGGCCAACACCATCATTTTTTAGTTTCTTACTATTTATGTAGTTAAAAAATATTTTGGGATTCTTTTTACTTTCTCTGGCAATGAGTCTCTCTGTCTCAATCTTTGCTGCCTTGATTTGCTTTTTACAAATGTTATTTAATTTTCTGTATTTATTTAATGCTTCATCACTACCTACTTGCTTTAATTCCCTAAATGCTTTCTTTTGTCACATATTGCACTTCTTACTACTTTATTTAGCCATAGTGGTTTCCTCCTATTTCTAGCATGCTTATTCCCATAGGGTATATATTGTGCACAGGTCCTATTCAGGATGCTAATAAACATCTCCCATTTGTGTTGTGTACTTTTATGTCTCAGGACATCGTCCCAGTTTATTGCACTAAGATCATCTCTCAACCGTTGGAAATTTGCCTTCCTGAAGTTTAGTGTCCTTGTAGCCCCTCTACTACACGTCTTAGTAAAGGATACTTGAAAGCTTATTAAGTTATGATCACTATTACCCAAGTGACCTCCAACCCGTATATTTGATATGCGGTCCGGCCTGTTGGTTAATATTAGGTCCAGCAGTGCCCCCCTTCTTGTTGGGTCCTGAACCAGTTGTGAAAGGTAATTGTCTCTCATAGTTTTCAAAAACTTATTACCTTTGCTGGAACTGCAGGTTTCTGATCCCCAATGTATTTCAGGGTAGTTGAAGTCCCCCATAATAATGACTTCTCCCTGAGTCGCTGCTTCATCTATTTGCTTTATGAGGATATTCTCCTCCACTTCCATTATTGTTGGGGACTTTTAACAAACCCCTATCAGTAATTTATTATTTTTTCCCCCTCCCCTTATCTCCACCCACAGGGACTCCACATTTCCATTAGATTCACCTATATTATCACGCAGGATGGGTTTTAAGGATGATTTTACGTATAAACATACACCTCCTCCTCGCCTATTTGTACGGTCATTTCTGAACAGACAATAGCCCTGTAAATTAACAGCCCAGTCATGGCTCTCGTCCAGCCAAGTCTCCGAAATCCCCACCATGTCATAATTATTTTCCAACAAAATCAATTCTAATTCCTCCATTTTGTTGGTGAGGCTTCTGGCATTAGTGAACATGCACTTTATGCATCTCTCTTTACCTCTATTCCTTCCTACTAGATTGACTGTTCTAACCCCACCCCCCATGCCACCCCCAATTTTATTACTTGTGCCCAGGTTACTGTTTACACTATCTTCCCCTCCTATACAATGAATACCCTCCCCCCCAAACATGGAGCTGTTTACACCAGTCCTTCAGCTGCCCCTTGGAATTGTTATCCTCCAACGAGTCGGGTGGGGTCAAGGGTTCCACTGCTTGTATAGCGTTGTTATGCACAGTGTACAGCTTAGCAACGGCAGAATACCTGGGTAGTTTGACCTCGTTCTCCCCAGAATTTAAGATGCGGATGGGTACCCGTCCCTTGCGAACATCAACCACCCCCCTGGCTGTCAAGAGTGTAGGCCTGTGTTCTGTACAGATGGGCTCTACTACTGCCTGGTAGTCCTGTCCCCTTAGGCCTATAGCTGCTCAGTACCAGATCATCATTTCACTCATTGGGAGTACAACAATGGGAATTGGGTCTGTCACCCATGCATCACCAATTTCACCACCGGTCAGTTTTACCTGTTGTTGATGCAGAAGGGTTCTGATCTCTCTCTGAAGAACCCTTCGCTGCCGGGGTTTGGCAGTGCCCGCAATGTGTGGTAGTAAGAATAACACTTCATCGAAACATTTGCTAACGACATTAGTGCCAAGAATGATATATGGATCTCTGTCATTAGGATTATTTTCTACCACAATAAGCCCTTGTCCTTTTAACTCCACCCTCCTCACTGTTACTTGTAATGCAAAGAGAGCCCGGCGACTGGAACCGCCATTGGGTTCGATGGTTAGGTTGTGATGTGATCCTGTTCATAGATACTAATATTAAATGTTAAATCTATGTGTAAAGTATAGATAAGGCCCGGCGCCCGTGACCACCAGTGGAGCTGTCGTTAGTGCTCTTAGTGTTCGATGGAGATGTGGTCACGAGTCCCGATAAATTGTAGTCCTGAATGTATTGTGTTCTATTGTATATGTAATGTATGTATTATGTGATATTTAAACGAAGATTGCTTATGTGCAATGTCTTATGTGCTACTCGGTTTATATTATTTGTGTGTTGCAAAATAAACGGGTGGACATTGGTGACATTTAAGCACGAGTTGGTGTCAATTACGCAGCAAGCGAGACCTCCGTATGCACTGGCTATGTGCTAACTTCACTATATATGTTTTTTTTTATAAAGATTACGGACTATAATATATATCATTTATATTTATTTATATATATCTATAGATCTAGCCCTCACAAATTTAATCCCTACTATGCTGTCTCTGCCCAAATTGTCTATCTCTCCATCCCCAAATGCTGTGTCTCCCTCCTGTGCACAATCTCTCCCCTCTCTGTGCATGTCTCTCCCCAGTGGCGTAACTAGAGTCTGGTGGGCCCCGATGCGAAATTCAGATCTGGGACCCCCCTCCACGCACACGTTGGTCGGATGTATGGGCCCCGTGTAACGTTCTAAGTTCTATAAACACTCACGAATTGACCCCTTTATGTATTAATGTCCCTCATCCTGCTATATATGGTCATCCTGCTGGAATATGGAGCTTATCCTTTTAAACATGTCTCCCATCCTACTATATATGGTCTCCCTCCTGGAATATGGCCCTTATCGTGGTATATGTCCCCCGTCCTGGTATATATGGTCTTTCTCCTCCTGCCATGATAGTCCTCTAATTATTATAATGTATCCACATATTCCTCCATATATTACAAAGACCCCCATACTCCTCCATGTATTATAATGCATCCCATAGTCCCCCATTCATAAGGTAGCCCCAATAGTCATTCAATTATTATAATGCACCCCTACTATCCTGCATATAGTAGCCTCATAGTCCTTTGTATAGTATAATACAGCCTCACAGCCCTCCATATAGTATAATATAGCATCATGGCCCCTCCATATAATATAATACAGCCTCACAGCCCTCCATATAGTATAATGCAGCCTCACAGCCCTCTATACAGTATAATGCAGACTCAGTTCTCCATGTAGTGCCTCTATAGTACAGCCTTATATATGCAGCCTCATAGCTCTCCATATAGTACAGCCTCATATAGTGGAGCATTATATATACATCCTCATAGCTCTCCATGTAGTGCAGCCTTATATCTCTCTATATAGTGCATTATATATGCATCCTCATAGCCTCTCTATACATTGCAGCCTCATATATGCAGCTCATAGCCTCTCTATATGGTGCAGCCTTATACATGCAGCCTCATAGTTCTCCATATAGTGCAGCCTTATATATGCAGCCTCATAGCCTACTCTTTGCCCCGCTCTCCTGTGTCCTTCGCTCTCCTCCTCCTCCTTTGTCCCCCGCTCTCCACCTTCTCCTGTGCCCCTTGCTCCCCTACTCTTCTGCCCCCCGCTCTCATCATCTTCCTGTGTCCCCCGCTCTCATCCTCCTTCTCTGTCCACCAGCTCTCATCCTCTTCCTGTGTCCCCTGCTGTCCTCTTCCACTGTCCCACGCTCTCATATTCCTCCTCTGTGCCCCACTCTCATCCTCTTCCTCTGTCCCCCACTCTCATCCTCCTCCTCTGTCCCCCAGTCTCAAACTCTTTCTCTGACCCCACTCTCATCCTCTTCCTGTGTCCCGTGCTCATATGTTCCTCCTGTATCCCCTGCTCTCATCCTCCTCCTGTGTCCCCTGCTCTCATCCTCCTCCTGTGTCCCCCGCTCTCATCCTCCTCCTCTGTCCCCTGCTCTCATCCTCCTCCTGTGTCCCCCGCTCTCATTCTCCTCCTCTTTCCCCAGTTCTCATCCTCCTCCTCTGTCCACCAGCTCTCATCCTCTTCCTGTGTCCCCCGCTTTCATCCTCCTCCTCTGTCCCCTGCTCTCATGCTCCTCCTCTGTCCCCCGCTCTCATCTTCTTCCTGTATCCCCTGCTCTCATCCTCCTCCTCTGTCCCCTGCTCTCATCCTCCTCCTCTGTCCACCAGCTCTCATCCTCTTCCTGTGTCCCCCACTTTCCTCCTCTCACCTGTGTCTTGTTCGCCACTCTCTTCTTCTCTTCTCTGTTCGGCAGCAGCTGGGGGGCGTATCCTCACTTCATGGATAGTGAGCGGCCAGGACCTAACGCACGGCCGCCGGGACACCGGGCGGGAGACTGAGAAGGAGGTGGGTGACAGCTCCCCAGGGTCAGAGGGCAAGGTAGCGCTGTGACTTTCGCCTGCCTGACTGTGCGGCGTGTGCTGCACCCAGCGTTCGGATCAGCAGGCACTGGGGGTGGCCAGCGACACGGGCCCCCTATAGGTCTGGGCCCCGTCGCAGCTGCGACCCCTGCGACCGTGAATGTTACGCCACTGTCTCTCCCCTTGTGCAGTCTCTCCTCTCTCTGTTCAGTCTCTCTCCCCTGTGCGCTCTCTCCCCCTTGAGCCTGTCTCTTACTTGTGCTTGTTCCCCTCCCTGTGCACTGTGTCTCTCCCCTACACCTGTCTCCCCCCTGCACGCTGTCTCCCACAGTACCTGTCTCCCCCCTGCACCTGTCTCCCCTCTGGGTGTCATTTGCCCTGACAGGGCCCCCTGAATACTATTCCCCACCCCCCACCCCATCCCCGGGGGCCCCCTGAGCACTGCCCCCACTCACCCTCGGGGGCCCCTGAGCGCTGGCCGGACCCACTCAGGCTTGGGGGGACCCTGAGCACTGCCCCCTACACACTCGGGGGCCCCTGAGTGTGAGTGGGGGCAGCGCTCAGTAACCCAGTAGGCCATCTCCCAGCAGCCCGGGCCCCGGCACTTGTCCGTGTGCTGTCGCCGGCCCTGCCTGTATCAAGGACTATATGTACCAGGAAGAGGTATCATATATATCAGGATGGAGGCCATATACCAGGTTGCGGGGTCATATATACATACCAGGATACGGGTCATGTACCAGGTTGGGGGATCATATATACAGTACCAGGATGGGGGCTCTTAAGGAAGGGCTTTTACTGATTAATAGCATTTCAATTAATTTTAATGGGGAAATTTAATTTGACATAAGAGCAAATTGAGTTAAGAGTTAAGTCACAGAACTAATTAAACTCGGAAGTGAAGGTATTATTGTAGTAAATTAATAATTCCACTTTATCCTTCTGAACACAACCACTCACAGGTGAGCGAGTCTCCTGAAATTTCCAAGCATTACATAGTATGAGGGGCGTAAACCATCAGAAGCGCGGTGGATTATTATAGGGGGTAAATAAGGCCATGCAGCGACTTGGGTGAAATTCGTATCGCCATAATGTCCGATCACGGCCTAGTGAGATTGTGTTTGCACTAGACAACCTCTTGGAAGGTACCAGCTCTCCTTATGGAGATCCATCCGTTTTAGGCAATACTTTGTGGGGAAAAAATATGCACATTACTGTCTGGAGCCATCTGTAGGTAGCCACCCTGGAATAATAGCTCTTTCACTTCAGCGATTACCGCATACCGACTGCACTAGCGGCACGGTTGCGGCGCGGTTGCGGAAAGCCCCATACAATGTATAGGCGGGCTTGCGGCAGGTCAGCCGCGGTTTTTTGCGGCCTCACCTGCCGCAAGTACCAAAACCGCACTTGCCGCACCTGCCGCAAGCCCGCCTATACATTGTATGGGGCTTGCCGCAACCGTGCCGCAAGTGCAGCCGGTATGCGGTAATCGTGGCAGATGCGGTTTTTTCACCGCATCTGCAGCAATTTCAAATAAACGCTAGTGTGAAAGCACCCTTAGGGTGCTTTCACATCAGCGTTTTTCGTAATTCGCGGCAGATGCGCTGAAAAAACCGCATCTGCCGCGTTTGCCGCATAACCGTTCCACTTGCGGCACGGTTGCGGTTTTTCCCATAGGAAGTATAGGGGGACTTGCGGCAGATGCGGCAAGTGCGGTTTTGCACTTGCGGCAGGTGCGGCAGCGAAAAAAACCGCGGTCAGCCGCGTTTTTTTTCCGCTGCCACACCTGCCGCAAGTGCAAAACCGCACTTGCCGCATCTGCCGCAAGTCCCCCTATACTTCCTATGGGAAAAACCGCAACCGTGCCGCAAGTGGAACGGTTATGCGGCAAACGCGGCAGATGCGGTTTTTTTCACCGCATCTGCCGCGAATTACGAAAAACGCTGATGTGAAAGGGCCCTTATACTCTCCGAATAGGATTAATAACGGTCATCTCAGAATTTTGTGAATTTTGGGTGGAGTTGCCCTTTAAATCTTTGAATTAAACATATGGGCAGATTTATGAAAACTAAAAGGGAAAAAAACTCCTTGTTGCCCATAGTAACCAATGACTGTGCAGCCTCCGTTCCTTGATCTGCTGTGGTAATATGAAGGATACAACATAACTGGTTGCTATGGGAACTAGGACACATTAAGTCCCGATCATCACAATGGATAAATCTGACCTTGTTTTCTAAAAGCAACCAATCACGGGACAGCTTTCTTTTTACAGCAGCAGTTTAAGACATGCAAGCTGCCTTGTGATTGGTTGCTATGGGCTACAAGGTCGGCTTTGACATGAGGCCCAGTGATCCTAATTTTATTTTATTTTTTTCAAAACTGATTGCAATCTGGACTTGTTGCTCATAGCAACCAATCACAGCACAGCTTTCATTTCTGGAACAGTGAAAATGAAAGCTGCGATGTGATTTGTTGCTATAGGAAACTAGGCCAAAATTGGGGCCTAGTGCGGCTAGGTGAAGCCTATGTACTGGTTTGACATTGCTAAAGGGTTCACCCAAAAAACAACAGTCAAACAAACCTCAGGACTCCGGCCGGTTTCACACCATGGCAAGATCAGGTCCGGGGCTGTCCGGTCTAATCCTGACAGCCCCGGACCTGATTTTGCAGTAATGCAGCCCTATGGGGCCGGATGGAGTCTGATCGCAGCTATTTGACATCCGGTTTCCATCTGTCTGGGAGGAGCTGGGACAATTTAGATTTTTCTCCTGGACCCAAAAACGTTTCTTGCAGCAAAATCGGATGACGGGTGCTGGAGTTTAGCAGCGAGCACTGCTAAACTTCAGCACCTGGAGCTTACCCCTGCAGAGATTTCAAGACCGTATATTTGCCCTCCGGTTCTGTTTCTAGATAGGGTCCGTGGCTGTCCATTTCACATCGCACAGTCCCGGATCTGATCTTGCCGTGATGTGAAACCGCTCTAAGAATCAATAGAGAGGGAGCAAGATCTGTAAAAACAAATCTGATTCTAAGATGTCATAAAAGAATCAGGTACAAAACTGATAAGAGAGGCCATAAAGAAGACGGTGATCATTGTCAAATTCATGCAGAATAGTGAGTGCAGCTCTGGAGTATAATACAGGAGGTAACTCAGGATCAGTAATGTAATGTATGTACACAGTGACTGCACCAGCAGAATAGTGAGTGCAGCTCTGGAGTATAATACAGGATGTAAAGCTGGCTTCACACCACGGTTTTTGGAATCCTGTTCTCTCCAGTTTTAACAGGACGGAACAGTATCCCGGTTTTGCCTCCCATGTATCCCTATGGTGCCAGATTGGTCCTATTTGGCCATCCGGTTTTCTGCAATCTGTACCGGATTCATTTTTTAATCCGGCGCGGTCCGTCGTACTTAACATGGGAGTCTAAGCAAAAATCTGTGCAGGAAATTCTCTTGCACTCTCTGCATTTATTTACATAAACGAATCCTGTAAAAAACAGGATCCAGGACCATATTTGACATCACTATCCACACATCCTGTCCTGTCCGTGTGGTCCTGCAAAAAAAAGGATCCACACGAACAGGCAAAAACCGTGGTGTGAAGCCAACCTAACTCAGGATCAGTACAGGATCAGTAATGGGAAGCCCCCACATCGCTTAGGCTGTGGTCACAGTTTTTTTAGTGCCTTTTAAAAACGCATGCTTTTTTACATGCGTTTTTCATGTCAGCATGAGTTTTTTAAGGTCTCTGATGGCTCCCTGCGTTTTTGGCTGCGTTTTTGAATCTGCACATAAAAATAGTGCTTGCAGTATTTTTTTGAGCGTTTTTATAACATGGGTTCCTATGGAAAACGCATGCAAAAACGCATGTACAGTTAGCACCTTTTAGTGCCATTCAAAAACGCATGCGTTTTTGGAAACGCATGCGTTTTTTTAACATGGGCTCCTATGGAAAACGCATGCGTTTTTGAATGGCACTAATTGTACATGCGTTTTTGCATGCGTTTTCCATAAGGCCCCTTATTAAAAAACGCATGCGTTTTTGTATATGCTCCAAAAACGCATGGGACAGTCACACATGCTTTTTGGCTATTAGGGCATGCGTTTTTTAACATGGGGGCCTATGGGTGCGTTTTTTACATGCGTTTTTGAAAACGCAGGTCTCCAAAAATGCATGTGAAAAATGCTACTGTGACCCCAGCCTTAGAGAGGGGGCTACATGGGATCGTGGCACTTTAGAACTAGGGGTGTAATTTATTGAAGTATATGTATATATGCTGTTTATGGTTTTTTATCTTAATACAGGTGTATTAAATCTCTTGAGTGATACTCAAGATGAAGTAGTGTAAAGGGTTGAAGGTCCCTGTTGCCAGGAAGCAGAAGTGGGTATTCACCCCCATTGGCGGGCCCAGCTGTCTGACTAAGGACATTTGGTTTGGACAAAAAAGTGCGGTAAAAGCGCAGTTTATATTTCCCCTCCCGCTGGATTGTGCTTCAGTGTCTCTGTGGAGACGTAACAGCCGTCACTATGGGCGCGCTGATGGAGGATGTGAAGAGGCATCTGAGGGATGAAGATGGCATCGCTTGGTTGCGGTCCTGCTTGGACTCTGTATCAGCCCCACTGCCTGCCACCTCGAGAGATTCACAGCCTGATGTCGGGATGGCTGAATCAATGACTCATCCCTCTGATGCGGTAGAGGTGATGGATGCTGGGTCTGTGGCAGGGAAGCGACACAGCAAGCGGGAGAAGAGGAAGAGACGCTCCGAGGAGATTTACTCACCTGCCACCTCACCGGTAAGAAGATCCAGAGCTTCGGCGACTCATGGACGCCGTCGGCCCTCTATACCCCGGTCTACGGTGAGATCTGAAGTCGCATGGGCATATCAAGCATCATGGGATTCCCACATCAATGACGTCGGCCGGGTCTCAGCACGGCCTCAGCCGGAACCAGCGCCACCTAATGCCCTGGCTGGAACGTCTGCTGTGCTTCAGCAGTCAGTTCAACCCCTTGTTCTGTCTCCGGAGTCTACCGCCACTGTAGGGCGGCGGGATAGATAGTTCAGCAGCAGCCTGCCACAGGAGAATTTGCGTAGGAGGGATTTGTCACCTAGAGGAGCAGCAGCCCAGGCTTGGGCTTCCCATCGGGATTCCTCCAGTGAAGAGGACCGGGGACGTGATGGTCACCACCCCACCACCCATGTGACAGCATTTGGACCAGACACATTGCAGCATCCTAGACATGGTGAGATTTTTTTGTGCTGATTCCAGGGGCACTGCAATATGGGATGAAGGGAGGGTCTTGCAACTAGTGCAGAAGGTTATTAACCAGGCCTTGGGAGCACAGAGTCTGCATAATATGCCCATAATAAGACCTCCTGTTACTGTAGGACCAAGTGTCTCTTAGAGCCTGCTGAAGGAGGCCTCTTGTATGTACATTGTCTCCATTAGGCTTCCATTTGTCTCCTGCTGTCAAAGAGAAAACTTGGCAGCAGGAATATCTAGACATTTTCACGTTACTTCCCAGTTATAAACCTGCGGCAACATCTGACAGCAGGAAGGATGATAAACTTGATGCTGACGGGGATAAAAAAAGGACTTTTAAGTCCTTTCATAATTGGCTTCAAGCCTTCTCCATCTATTTAGCGGTCTTGGGCGAAATGGAACCGAGCCTTTGCTCGAGCCTTTTTCAGCATCAAGATATTATATTGGAGGCGTACCGCAATTTTGGGGGTAGGGCCTTGCTATCATATGACGAGGCATTCCGTCAAAAGTTGGCGGTACACCCTAATGTGTGTTGGGGAGTTAAGGATGTGTCACACATTTCAGAGAGTGGTCACTCTGCAACAACCCAAAGAGGGGTTTTGTTTTTCCTTTAACGATGCCGGATGCAAATGGCCGAATACCTGCAAGTTCTGCCACGAATGCTCTTACTGTGGTGGATTTACGATGTTTTAAAAAGCAGAATCTCACGGCTCAATTCCCTGGTACTAAGGACACGGGGGTTAAAGGGTCGGACGCCGGTGAAAGTGGGCACAATGCGCCCGTGGCTCGACAGATTTAAGCTCTATTGCTTATTGATGGCTTTTCTGAAGGAATTTTTTGTGCCTGAGTTCCGTGGGCAAGGCTGTGTTTGCCACGACAATTTATCATCCATACTCAACCACGAATCTGCAGTTTTTGATTATATTAGAAAGGAAAACGAACTTGGCCGTACTGAGGGTCCTTTTAATTACCCCCCATTTTTAAATTTTAGGGTATCCCCTTTAGGAGTGGTTCCCAAGAAGGAACCGGGCACTTTTAGGATTATTCACCATTTGTCTTACCCCCCCAGGTGGTTCGCTAAATAATGACGTTGTACAATTCAGGCTCCAGTCTCCTATACGTTATTTGACGTAGCGGTGGACTTATTGCGTATTCATGTACGGAATGCCCTCATGGCAAAGGTTGATATTAAGTCAGCATTTAGGATTTTACCGGTTTCTCCTGCAGGTTTCAATTCTCTCGGTTTTCAGTTTCAAGGAATGTATTTTTTGACCCATGTTTACCAATGGGTTTTTCTTTATCTTGTTTTTATTTTGAAGCTTTTGCGACTTTTTTGCAGTAGGTCACGGAAGCCACGGTGGCAACCGGTAGTACATTACATTATTTAGACGACTTTTTGTTTGTTGGGATTGCTGACTCTACGGATTGTTCTCGGTTGTTATCGGGTTTTCAGGACGTCGCTTGCGAATTCGGTGTCCCATTGGCCGCTGAGAAGACGGTGGGCCCCTCCAAGGTCATTGAATTTTTGGGAATTGTACTAGATTCCGAACGGATGGAATGCCGTCTTTCTCCGGAGAAGGTAGAAAAAATTATTGGTGGCATTCAGCAGGTTCTTGCCCGGTATAAAGTGACGTTGAAGGATTTGCAATCCCTTTTGGGCAGCCTCAGCTTTGCCCTACGCATATTGCCGATGGGTAGGGTATTTTGCTGTCGGCTGTATGACAGCACGAAGGGACTTTCCTCCCTGTTTGCTCACATACGTGTGACGGCATCAATTAGCGCAGACTTGGTTATTTGGTTGCGTTTTTTGCGTCAATTCAACGGTATTTGCT
>JARQOC010002953.1:15000-20313 GCA_033576535.1 Allobates femoralis | reverse complement strand
AAAAAATTTTTCTCGGTGTTGTGTTTTTTTACTCTGAGATTCATAATGGCCGTGTCTAACATTGGCACGACATTTATAAATCTTGGCTTAGTGCCAGTTGCTAAAAGAAAGGTGGCATTAACCCCTTATTACCCAGTCTGCCACCGCCACAGGGCAGCTGGAAGAGCTGGGTACAGCTCCAGAATATTGCGCTTCTATAAATGCGCAATTTTCTGGGCGCGGCTGCGAGCTGCAATTCTCAGCGGGGGTGGCCCAGAACGCTTGGGCCTCCCTACGCTGGGGATTCCAGCCCTCAGCTGCCTAGTTGTACCTGGCTGGCAAAGGAAAATGCGGCGAAGCCCACGCCGTTTTTTTCCTTGTCAGCCAGGTACACCTAGGTAGTTGGGGGTGGATGGCAGTTCCCAGCTGCCTAGTTGTACCTGGCTGGCAAAGAAAAATGTGGCGAAGCCCCACGCCGTTTTTTTTCTTGCCAGCCAGGTAGACCTAGACAGCTGTGGGCTGCCATCCACCCCCTACTACCTAGGTGTACCTGGCTGGCATGAAAAAACGGCATCTGGCTTCACCACATTTTTCTTTGCCAGCCAGGTACAACTAGTCAGCTGGGGGTGGATGGCAGCTCCCAGCTGCCTAGTTGTACCTGGCTGGCAAAGAAAAATGCGTCGAAGCCCCATGCCGTTTTTTTTCTTGCCAGTCAGGTACACCTAGGTAGTTGGGGGTGAATGGCAGCTACCAGCGACCTAGTTGAAAATTTTTTTTATTACAACAAAAAACACAAATACGTATTTTGACTCCATCTTTATTACTCCCACATACCCATCCAGGATCCTGGTAGAGGTCCGTCTGTTAGTGAAGAATCCCTAAAAATTATATTTGAAGGCTCGTGCAGTGAAGGGGGAGAGTTCATGGTCTGTGTCACCTGAGGTCGGATAAAGCAATGTGTTTCTCTGACCTCATGTGAAACTTCCCACTTCAAAGCGTGACCCACATAGAGTGAGTTTTCTGTTACCGATGTGAACAGGGTGACATCAGTGTAGATCACCTGAGGTCAGATAGAGTGACGAGGATTAACTCTGACCTCAGGTGAAGTTTACTGCGTCACCCAGGTCCCAGCGTTACACAAAACTCACAGACCCTCTCACCTCAGTCTCTCTCTCTACAAAATACATATATATATTATATATATATATACACACAAGTATATATATATATACACATGCACATATATACATAATGTGTGTATATTGATATGTATGTCTGTATATACAGCTATGTATTTAAACATATATATATATACACAAAGTGTATAGATGGATCATATATACTGCATATATACAGTGGATGCATCTATATATAATATACACTAATATATATATATATATAAATATATCTATTGTATGTATACAGAGTATATACATGGTGCATCTATAGATATGGTGAATATATATATATATACATATATACCCAAGTGTATAGATGCATCATATCTCTAGATGCGTCATATATATACTGTATATATAAAGTGGATGCAGCTAATGTATAGTGTATATATATATATATATATATATTATTATATATGATGCATCTACTGTATATATACAGTATATATATATATGGTGCATCTATAGATATGATAAGTCTCATATATATACAAAGTGTATAGAGGCATCACATATATACTGTATATATACAGTAGATGCATAATCAATATTATATATAGATATATATAGATATATATACAATTGCTTTGGCAAAACTGAGATGTATTTGGTCCTGCCAATAAAGCTTCTTTGAATCTTGAATCTTGAATCTATACAGTATATATGACGCATCTAGAGATATGATGCATCTATACACTTGGGTATATATGTATATATATATATATACATATATATTCACCATATCCATAGATGCACCATGTATATACTCTGTATACATACAATAGATTATTATATATATATGTATATATATACAATCTATCTAACTATATATATATACACATATATATGTGTCTATATATATATATAGTTAGATTATATATATGTGTGCACATATACATGCAAATATAAATAAATAAATATATATATATATATATTTGTGTGTGTGTGCATATATATATTATATATATATATATGTGCACACACACACATATATATATATATATATACATGCACACACACACATATACATATATATATATTATATATATATATATATATATATATATATATATATACACATGCACACACACACACATATATATATGCCTATTGGATACAAGGAATTCTCGGTCCATGCCCAGAAAAATAAAAACATCAAACAGGGCCGGGGCTCAGGAGGAGTACTGATCTGGTATAAAGAGGAGCTCCACCAGTACATCAAACCGGTGAAGAGAGGAGGCAGCCACATATGGATCAGAATCAGCAGCTCCATCCTCACCTCCCAGTCTGATGTCTACCTCTGCGCCACCTATATACCACGCCAGAGTCCCCCTACTTCAATCCAGACTGTTTCGAGATCTTACAAGGAGAAGCCGCCCATTATCAGGCCCTGGGCAAAGTTCTCATCTTTGGAGACCTCAATGCAAGAACTGGGAGAGAGAGAGACTTCCTGACCACGGATGGAAACATCTACATACTTGGAGCAGAGAATGACAGCCAGGACTCTGTACACACAGAGAGAAACAGCTATGACAGTACAGTCACCAAAAGTGGCAGAAAGCTCCTGAACGTATGTAGAAGTTTAGGACTTCATATCCTTAATGGACGAAGCAAGGGTGACTCCCTAGGAAGGTATACACTAAACTCCCATGTAGGGAGGAGTGTAGTAGATTACGCCATTACAGACATGAACCTGGCGGATGTCAGCGCCTTCATAGTCACCCCACAAACGCACCTGTCAGACCACAGCCAACTTCTTCTGTACATGAAATCTACAGAGAAACCATCCACTCAGAAGCCACAGCAGAGCGGTCTCTTCAGCCGGCCTCCATCCTATAAATGGTCCAGAATGTCGGCACTAAAGTATAAAGAGGCTTCCAGCAGCCCTGAAATACAGCGGATGCTCCACCACTTCTACAACTACGAGTACAAGCCGAACCCAGAGGGAGTGAGCCAAGCCGCAAAGGACCTCAACAATATATTCCATGCAATGGCCAGACTGTCCGACCTTAAAAAGTCAACTACAAGAGACCTAAAGAAACACAGGTCAACGGTTGGTTTGACAGAGAATGTAAAGCCGTACGGAAGACCCTGAGAACAGCCTCCAACAAGAAACACAGAGACCCCAACCACCCGGGCCTGAGGGAAGCCTATGACACCATACAAAGGCAATACAAAACCATCCTCAGGAGGAAGAAGCAGAGTTACATCACTACCAAGCTTAACCAACTCCAAGATGCCCTCCAAGACAACTCCTTCTGGGAACTATGGAACCCACATGGGCACAAAAAAGAAAAACAACACCTATATCCAAAATGGCAACATCTGGCTCCAGTACTTCAGAGACCTCTATAAAGACATCCCAAAGGAAGAACTAAGCCAAGAACAGGAAAACATAATGGCAAAACTAAAAGCAATGGAGGAAAAAATCAAAAACTTCCAAAACCCGGTGGATACACCTATAACACTACAGGAAGTAGCCGAGAGGATCGCTTCCATAAGGTGTAGAAAAGCCGGTGGCCTGGATGGGATCCTACCAGAAATGCTGAAGCACAGCCCACCAGAAATACAGGCTGCAATGGTCAAACTGTTCAATATTGTGCTGAGGGCCGGCTACTTCCCCCGTACCTGGAACCAAGGCCTCATTACACCCATCCACAAGAGTGGGGACAGGTATGAACCAGCCAACTACCGTGGGATATGTGTCAGCAGCAACCTGGGAAAACTGTTCAACAGTATCCTGAACAAGAGGATCCTCACCTTCCTCACCGAGCACAACGTCCTCAGCAAGAGCCAAGCAGGGTTCATGCCGAACCACCGCACCACTGACCACATCTACACCCTGCACAGCCTCATTCAGAGACACGTCCGCAATACAAAGAATGGGAAGTATATGCCTGCTTTGTGGACTTTAAAAAGGCCTTTGATTCGGTGTGGCACCCAGGCTTATTCCTGAAACTGCTGGAGAGTGGAATAGGAGGAAAGACCTACGATGTCATCAAAAGCTCCTACACCGAGAACCTCTGCAGTGTGAGTGTGAACGGCAAAAGAACGGATTATTTCCAACAGAGCCGTGGAGTCAGACAAGGCTGCAGCCTAAGTCCAACGCTCTTTAATATCTATATCAATGAGCTGGCTACCGCCCTGGAATCCTCCACCGCACCGGGTCTCACCCTCCATGACGCTCAGGTGAAATTCTTGCTGTACGCAGATGACCTGCTGCTGCTGTCACCAACCGAGAAAGGCCTCCAAGACAAACTGGAAATCCTAGAGAAATTCAGCTCCACCTGGGCCCTACCGGTCAATCTAAAGAAAACCAACATCATGGTGTTCCAGAGGAGAAGGAGAAGATCAGACCAGCACCCATCATTTGTCCTCAACAACTGCGACCTCACAGGAACAGACAAATATACCTACCTGGGCCTAGAGATTCACCGGTCAGGGAGCTTCAAAACAGGCCATAGAGACCCTGAAAGACAAGGCTTGCAAAACCTTCTATGCCATCCGAAGGAAACTCTACCATCTGAAGCCACCAGTGAGGGTCTGGCTAAAATCTTCGACTCCATCATCGCCCCAATCCTCCTGTATGGCAGTGAAGTCTGGGGTCCTCACACCTACCCAGACCGGTCAAGGTGGGACTCCAGCCCAACAGAAATATTCCACCTGGAATTCTGTAAGCACCTTCTCCAGGTCCACCGGAGCACCTCCAACAGTGCCTGTCGGGCAGAGCTGGGCAGATTCCCTCTACACCTAACGGTTCTAAAGAGGGCGCTGTCATTCCGGGCTCACCTACATAGGAGCAATCCAAGCTCCCATCACCATAAAGCCCTGATACATATAGGTGAAACAGGAAAACCAGGACCCTCGGAACAGCCCAGCCAAGCCCAACACAACCGGAACACCAATCACAGCCTGACAAAAGCCGGAATCAGGAAGATGGTAGAGGAGGGCCAGGAGAGGTATGTCAGTGACTGGAAGAATGATATCTTCAGCTCACAGAAACTGACCATGTACCGGAGTCTACAGAGAGACTACAAACTGGCCCCATATCTGGAGAAACTCCCGGATCCCAGAGACCGCAAGATCCTGAGCCGATATAGACTCAGTGCCCACAGTCTGGCCATCGAGTCCGGCCGACACAGGCAGAGATACAAGC
>JARQOC010002953.1:0-10000 GCA_033576535.1 Allobates femoralis | reverse complement strand
GATCGGATTTGCCCTTAATGGCATCCAATTTGTGTAGGATCCGATTCTGTCCGATTTTTTGCTGTACAGAGGACCAAATCATACAGAATCGGATCCAACACGATCCGCGGCCAATAACATGGGGGCTTATGGAGCACGGGTCCAGGAAAACATCAGATCGTTTCCCAGACCCGATTTTAGTGTACTGGGCATGCTCAGTACACTAAAACCGCTCTGTTCCCCTATAATTTAACTTCCGCAATGTAATATATATATAAATTGCGGAAGTGAAATTAACTATACAAAGGGATAAAAATTTAAAAAAGCATGCTCACCTCTCCGGCGTGTGTCCCGTGCCATCTAGCTCCCGGGGATTAAGGACCTGGCGGGGCAGGGCTACCCGATCAGCTGATCGGTCACATGACTGCATCAGCTGATCGGGTTGTCACATGACCGCATCAGCGCGGTTTCAATCTCTCGCCCGCCGTTCGGTTTTGGTGGGTGTGGGATTTAAACCGCTCAGCTGATGCGGTCATGTGACCGATCAGCTGATCGGGTAGCCCTGCCCCACCAGGTCCTTAAGCCCCGGGAGCTACACGGCGCAGGACTCACACCGGAGAGGTGAGCATGTTCTTTTTTTATTTTTAACCCTATGTTCACTGAAAGTGCCTGGCTTGCCTGCGCTTTGCAGGCTCGGGCTTTCTGTGTTCTAGACACAGAAATGGCATCCGGAGATCACCTCCAATGCTGTCCTTTCCTGTCCGTGGGGTACTGCAAAAAACAGGATCCCCATGAACAGGAATAAATCTTTATGTGAAAGCAGCTTATCCCGAAACTGAACTCAGGGTCCTTTCACATCAGCGTTTTTTGAAAATCGCGGCAGATGCGGTGAAAAAACCGCATCTGCCGCGATTACCGCATACCGGCTGCACTTGCGGCGCGGTTGCGGTTTTTGCCATGCAAAGTATAGGCGTACTTGCGGCAGGTGCGGAAAGTGCGGTTTTGCACTTGCGGCAGGTGCGGCCGCGAAAAAAAACCGTGGCCGCGGTTTTTTTCGCGGCCGCACCTGCCGCAAGTGAAAAACCGCACTTGCCGCACCTGCCGCAAGTACGCCTATACTTTGCATGGCAAAAACCGCAACCGTGCCGCAAGTGCAGCCGGTATGCGGTAATCGCGGCAGATGCGGTTTTTTCACCGCATCTGCCGCGATTTTCAAAAAACGCTGATGTGAAAGGGCCCTTACAGCACGAATGTAATAAAGTGCAGCAAAGTGATAAGATGAAAACAAAGTACTGTACACTCCCCCAAAAACTAAAGATAAAGTAAGATAGCAGGTTTATCTACCTCGCATGACTTCCAGTCATTTTACGTTACATTAAAGAAATCGCTTCGTCACAGCAGCCACTGCTCAACGAGAAGTAGAAATGGGCGAAAATAAGAAAGGGAAAACATGTTATCCTTAGCCAGAAAGCAAGTACACGATTCACTTCCACTAGATGGCGCTCACCCTGCTTCACAGAAACCACAGAGTTCACTCCTCATAATGGTTTCTCAAGAAAAAAGATTTCACTTTTCTTCCATTCATTTACAGTATTTGTCCATTAGTCAACAATTATCTAAACCAAATTGTTGTTTAAAACAGAAAATATAAATATACAAGATACCCAAGTTATAGCAATATTATTATTATTATTATTATTATTTTTTTATATAGCGCCATTAGGTTCCATGGCGCTTTACATGAGGATAGGGGAGACAACACAATTACAATAACTCTAGACAATCATGACATATAGGTACAGGAGGGGAGGGTATGGTGGTAAATATCCATATATACACAAAGATACTGTATATACTTTCTACCAGCACAAGATATAAAAGATGCCCAGGTTCTATCAGCTATATACATATATATATATATATATATATATATAATTATGTACAGAGTATTGCCAGGTTATACTAGCTGTGCATATATAATTATACACAGAAGATGCCCAGGTTATACCAGCTGTACATATGTAATTATATACAGAAGATGCCCAGGTTATACCAGCTGTACATATATCATTATACACAGAAGATGCCCAGGTTATACCAGCTGTACATATATCATTATATAAAGAAGATACCCAGGTCATACCAGCTGTACATATATAATTATATACAGAAGATGCCCAGGTTATACCAGCTGTACATTTAGAATTATGTAAAGAAGATGTCCAGGTTATACCAACTGTACATGTTTTAGAATATAGAGAAGATGCCCAGACTATACCAGATATACGTATATAACTATAAACAGAAGATGTCCAGGTTATTCCAGCTGTACATATAGAATTATATATAGAATATACCCAGGTTATACCTGCTGTACATATATAATTATATACAGAAGATGCCCAGGTTATACTAGCTGTACATATATAATTACATACAGATGATACCCATGTTATGCCAGCTGTACATATATAATTATACACAGAAGATGCCCAGGTTATACTAGCTACACATATATAATTATATACAGAAGATGCCCAGTTTATACTAGCTTTACATATATAATTATACACAGAAGACGCCCAGGGTATACCAGCTGTACATATATAATTATATACAGAAGCTGCCCAGGGTATACCAGCTATACATATTATACACAGAAGATGCCCAGGGTATACCAGCTATAAATATATAATTTTACACAGAAGATGCCCAGGGTATACCAGCTGTACATATATAATTATATACAGAAGATGTCCAGGTTATACCAGCTGTACATGTATAATTATATACAGAAGATGTCCAGATTATACCAGCTGTACATATATAATTATACACAGAAGATGCCCAGGTTATACCAGCTGTACATATATCATTATATAAAGAAGATATCCAGGTTATACCAGCATTACATATGTAATTATATACAGGAGATGGCCAGGTTATGCCAGCTGTACATATACAATTATATACAGAAAATGCCCAGGTTATACCATCTGTACATATAGAATTATGTTAAGAAGATGCGCAGGTTATAGCAGCTTTAAATGTATTAGAATATAGAATATACAGCAGATGTCCAGGTTATACCAACTGTGTATATATATATATATATATATATATATATATATATATATATACAGTATATACATATAATTATATACAGAGACTACCCAGGTTATACCAGCTGTTCATATAGACTTATATACAGAATATACCCAGGTTATACCAAATGTACATATATAATTATATACAGCAGATGCCCAGATTGTACCAGCTATACAGATATAGATGTATACCAAAGATCACCCACCCTGGAAATGGCCCTCCATCATGGCACATGGCCCTCTCATGCTGGATATAGCCCCCCCATCCTGGGATATACGCTTCATCCAATGCACACCCAAATATCACAAACAATGTAAGTTACCTCTCCATCTCTCCCTGCTTGCTGCACTTCGCATCCTGAGTCCTCCCGTGTGTTTGCCGGACATTGTTGGTCCATGTGCCACTGTCATGCACTGTGTCCGGACGCTCCCATGTCCGCAGCGTGACACCATCAGGGAATGGTGCTTTCCCCTTCCTATTCACACTGTATACAGCAGATTTTCAGTATAAATATGATTTTTGTCACTTACAAAAATTCTCCGATGACTCTGCGGTTGTTGGATGTATCAGGGGGGACCAGGATGATGGGGAATATCGAAGGCTGGTGTCAGACTGTGTGGATTGGTGCCATGCTAACTATCTACAGCAACATGTAAAGAAAATGAAGGCGTTGTTGGTAAACTATAGAAGGAGAGAGAAGGAATGTTTACCGGTCACTATCGCTGGTCAGGAGGTGGAGCCGGGGGAGAGATACAAATATCTGGGGGTCCATATGGGCTCTTCAAATAGTAAATTCAAAACAGCCAAGTATTTAATTTTAATAATCCAACATTAAAACAGGTACGCTCCCCCTCACAGAGCTGTGCTGCCACGAGGAGCTCTGCCACCTGCTCTTACAGGGACTTTCTATCTGTCCTCGGGTGCACACTCTGCACTGTGTCTCCTCCAGCAGCTGCAACACAGACTGGCTCACACAAACAGAATGGAGCTGGGCTGCTGATATCTGACACTCCAGGAAGCAGTGAGGAGCCTTTGCCGGGACCTGCTATTTTTTTTTTTTTAAACCATTAGAATTTTTATTGTTTAAAACATAACATACATACATATGCCTTAACCTAGGCAAAGTATTAAACATTACAAAGATCGAACCAGGGGAAGACAAAGGGAAAGATAAGGGGAGGAAAGTAGGGGGGGGGGGGCAAAGGGTAACATAGGCTATAAAATGTGAAATTCCATATATATAGAAAGTACAAAAGAACTGAACCACGGTAAATAAATCCAGAAAATCAAAGGTCATTGCAGAAGATATGGGGGGATATCAGAGGCTAAAGAAGAGGAAGTCCAGGGGTCCCACCATGAGAGGATCTTATTCTTTTTTGACAGAGAGGTAGCTGTAAGAGACTCATAACAGAAATGTAGGTTCAATTTACTTATCAATTCTGATCTAGAGGGAGCAGTAGGGGCCTTCCAATGGGCAGCTATACATTGTCTGGCGGCAATTAGCACATTTGAAATAATAGGTAGCAGGGGAGAGGGAAGGTCCACCAATGAGATGCCCAAAAGAGCCATTGGGCTCGTTAGAGTAAAAGGTAAGTGAGTCAGCTCCATCAGAACTGCCTCGACTTGACGCCAAAAGGCATTAATTATAGGACATTCCCACCAAACGTGTGCCAGGGTTCCAGTGGCACCACATCCCTTCCAGCAGGAGGAAGAGGTAGCCAAACGAAGCCTGGCCAATCTCTCCGGCGTCATATACCACTGCAAAAGTACTTTCCTAGCTTGCTCCATGTGGCCCACACATGAGGAGAATTTTGACGGGTGAGATAGTGCAAAGGCCCAATCATCTCCGGAAGCAGTGAAAGAGAGTACAGACTCCCATGAATCCATGCAAGGGAGCTTATGCTGTACCCCATGGAGCAGCAAGGAGTTATACAAAACCGACACTCCATGTGAAATAGTGGTATTGGGTTTAAAAAATTTGTGACCGGGGGAGTCTGCAATAGTTGGAGGATCCTTAAATATATGTAGGTTGCGTAGAAGACTGTGAAATTGTATATATGAGAAATAAACTGTGTCCGGAAGAGAGAAACGGGCTTGGAGAACTGAGAAGGGAAGGACCCCAGATGGGCCAAACAAGTCCACAATAAACCGCAAACCTGCTTGTTTCCAGGGAAGCACAGAAACTCCCACGATGGTGTCCCTCAGAGCGTCCAGCGAGACATAGCGTACCATGTGTGTAAAAACAACCGGGCAAACAGACGCCCATAGTTTAATAGCAGCAGTCATGGTAGATAAGATATTTCCAGGTATGTCAGAACGCAGAAAGGAAGCCTCCAGTAAACGCCTGAGGGAGCCACCTGGAGCAAAATGAGACTCAATCCGTAACCAAGGGATGTCAGAGATCCCATCCCACCATAACTTGAGGGGCTCCAATATAGCCGCTCTGTAATAGGTTACCAACATAGGGGCACCCAATCCACCCCTAGAATAGGGGAGCACCATCCACCTCCTCTTAATTCTATGTGGCTTGTTACTCCATATGAAGGTGTCTATAATAGATTGAAACAACGAGATACGTCTCGAAGAGATGTGGAGGGGTAAGCACCTGAACAGGTATATTAGTTTCGGTAATAACATCATCTTGACTACCTGTATGCGAGCCATCCATGAAAGCGCAGCCTCAGAAAATTTCCCAACATCAGCCGGAAGGTCCGCAGTGAGGGCCTCACAGTTGATACGTACCAAGTCAGCCAAGCGTGTCAATTTAATACCCAAATAAGAGAACCCCGTAGGGGACCACATGTACTGATAAGTAGTTTGAAGATTGATTTGAAGTGGCAGGGGAAGGAACAGAGGGAAGAGAGTTGATTTAGATATGTTGAGCCTATAATATGAAACCGCAGAAAAATCTCGTAGGAGATCCGAAATTGCTTTTAAGGAATGCTGAGGATTGGAGCAGGTGAAGACCACATCATCTGCATACAAACTGATCTTATATTCAGTAGGACCAACCCGTATCCCACTGATGTCTGGGGACTGGCGAGCAACGGCAGCAAGAGGTTCCATGATCAATGCAAAAATCAGTGGAGAGAGGGGGCAACCTTGCCGCGTGCCATTTGAAATGGAGAAAGTTCGGGATTGGAAACCAGAGGCCCGAACTGAGGCACTTGGATTGGAGTACAAGGCCATAATGGCTCTTGCAATAATGCCACCAAACCCAAACTTTTGTAAGGTACTCTCCAAGTATCCCCAGTGCACCCGATCAAACGCTTTCTCAGCATCAAGTGAAAGGAATGCACTGGGGAGGTGCCCCCTCTCCACCACGTCTAGCAGATTTTTCAAACGTCTTGTGCCATCCCTCGTCTGCCTACCCAGAACAAATCCTACCTGGTCAGGATGAATAAGAGAGGGCAATACTGTAAGAAGACGGTTGGCCCACAATTTGGCATAAATTTTTACATCTGCATTAAGCAGAGCGATGGGGCGAAAGTTGGAAGGTGTGGTTGGGGGCTTGCCGGGTTTAGGAAGGGTGGCTATCGAGGCTTCCAATCCCTCGCGCCTGATGCAGCCCGAGTGAGCCCAGTGATTAAAAAGACGTAGCAGATATGGACCAAGAACAGGAAAGAACTGGGCGTAATAAGGAAAGGAGAACCCATCTGGTCCAGGGCTGAGGATTTTTTAGAATTTTTTATGATTTGGGAAAGTTCGGAGAGGAGAATTGGGGAATTTAATGAAGATAGCTGTTCATGAGTAATGCTAGGAAGGGCTGCTCTTTCCAGGAAGGCAGAGATGACATCAGGGGAGGGCTGGGGTACCGAAGAGTCATCTCGCAGATTATAAAGATCCGAGTAGTAAGAGGCGAATTCGTTAGCAATTTGGATAGGGTTATAGATTTTTGATGAGTCTGGACCAGAAATAAAGGGAATCCTCGCCTGTAATTCACCTTTCTTGACACGCCTGGCTAACAAGGCACCAGCACGATCTCCCATGGCATAAAACTTAGCCCTGGTTTTCCGCAGTGCATTGGCTGTTGAGCGAAGCAATAACTGCCGAACCACTAAACGAGCCTTATTGAGATCTGAGAGCAAAGCCGCAGTAGGGGCGTTTTTGTGCTGAGATTCCAAACGCGAAAATCTCAGACAAAGCGTCCCTTAATGTTTGTGTGTATTTACGCTTCTGGATGGCTGCAATTTTAAGTAAATGGCCCCGCATAACTGCCTTATGTGTGAACCATAACACATCCGGCTGAGTCTCTGGTAGATCATTATTACCGAAGAATTCTTTAAGGTATGAATCCAAAGTGGAAACATTAGATTGGTCAGTTAGTAATTGAGTATTTAGACGCCATCGTGAGGGAGGAGAGATGGCCAACGGATCTTTAAGTGAGACTGTCACTGGAGCATGGTCTGACCATGAAATATTGCCAATTGACGCAGCAGTACAGTGAGGGAGAGCCACATCGTCTACCAGGATATAATCGATCCTGCTGTAAGATGCGTGTCTAGATGACATATACGTGTAGTCTCTCTCACTGCAATGAAGATATCGCCAAATGTCATGCAGACCATGGAGACGGACAAGGGGACCGGCTTCACCTCTTGAGGTTGAGGGGACCGAACAATCCAGTACTTTTGAAATAGGAACATTGAAGTCACCTGCTATTATTTTATGTCCATGTTGAACATCTCCAAGGATCTGCAAGACGGATTTTAAAAATTTAAGTTGACCAGTGTTGGGACCGTAGATCGAGGCTATCGTAAAGGGGGCATTGTTAATAATGCATAAAATTATCAAATATCTACCAGAGGGGTCTGAGATTGTTTGAACCAACTGAAATACTACATCTCTATTGAAGAATATTGCAACTCCAGCTTTTTTCGTATGTCCACCTGCAAAAAAACGGTGAGGATACATATCAGATTTCATTCTAAAATTGTCCTGTTCTATCAAGTGCGTCTCTTGGAGACAAATTATCTGATGACGTAATTTACAGAGCTGACGCCAGACCATAGCTCTCTTACATGGTGAATTGAGGCCATTGACATTTTGAGAAAATATAGTAACACTCATGGTGGTTCATAGAAAGAAGCATGTGAGATCATAACATAATAATCCTCCAGAAATTTCACCGAAATAAAGCAAATGAGCGCCTGGAACAACTCAAGGGGAATAAGAGGGAAGAAGGGGGAAGGGATGAAGAGACATGACATACAAACAAAAAACATAGAAACAGTGTTCATTCAGACGAGGTCTGAATCTACAGGTGACAAAAAAAAAGTCACCAAAAAAAGAAGGCTGACAAGTCAGCAAATACGTGGAACTACAGTCCACAGAAGCAAAAATAGTAAGCACCAAAAGAAAGAGAAAAAAGGAAAAAACTCCTATTCCATAGGAAAAAAGGATCCACCAGGACCGGCTATGAAAAAGTCCCCTCAGGTGACCTCCCATTCAGTATCAATATGGTGATCGGCAGCGGTGAGAGTATCTGCTTCAGGCTGACCAGAGTCTTTTGAGGCAGGAGATCCCTGCGGGATGAGACCCCAACGGATCAGATTTTTGGCAGCTTGACTGGGAGTAAGGCAGGTTGTAAAAGCACCATTCTTCTTAATAAGAAGCCTCGTGGGATAGTATCCCCAACGGTATTGAATACCTTTGTCTCTCAAAATGGCAGTCTGTGGGGCAAAGGCACGGCGTAGTGCCAGCGTGCCCGGTGAAAGATCCGGAAAGACTTTGATGGAAGCAAATTTCTCTGGTAACTCATGCGAATCCCGGAGAGTATACAGGAATTCCTCCTTCAGTTCGTAGAAATGGACACGAGCCAACACATCTCTGGGTATGGAAGCTGCCAGATTGGGTGGTTTGCGAAGGCGATGGATTCTATCAATTACCAAAGCTTCTTATCCGTTTGGGGAAGAACAGCCATTATAAATTCCTGTAGGAAGGCTCTCAGATCCGGGGCTGAGATTGATTCATCCACCCCTCTTAGTTTGACATTATTCCGCCTGGATCTATCTTCCAGATCCAGGGTTTTGGACTGGGTTTTAAGGGCTCGCTTGTCTAGGGCTTCATGGCATCCCAGAGGCTGTTATGTGATGCCACCAGCTCCGCCATCTTTCTTTCCAGATGATCCGTGCGCCCCCCAGGTCCTCCACCTCCGATCTTAGAGAGGCTACCATATTACGCATGTCCTCCTGCAGGGAAGAACGCAGCTCTGCCAGTAAGGTTTTGAGGAGAGATGTGGTAAGAGGGGGTTCCGCACCTCCAGCATCAGTGCCGATCGGATCCGCCGAGGAGGGGGATCGCCGCGCCGCGCGCTCAGCCCTAGGGACTGCGGCTTTATGTTAGCCTCTTGTGCCATGTGTGGGGGGGGGACAAAGAAGTCCGGAATCCTCCGGGCCGGGTCACGGGATCCCGGTTTGTTCTTCCCCATTTGCTTACTTGAAGATAAGGCACCGGAAGAGGAATAGCAGAACTGTAAGATATCAGAGGGGATCGAGATTAGAGCCGTTGGTGGATGATCCTGGTCAGCGTCCTACACCATCAAGCATTAGGACATGACCCTCATTACTTTAGACTTGTCGTTTTGTTAATAAAGTATCTTTACTGATTAATTGTCATTAAAATAACGGAGGGCATACTGTTGTTTGTTAGAAGTTTGAAATTAGTCAGGTGTAGTTACCCTAGAGGACCATTAGGGTGCGCACTGTTGCATTAAAATGTACTTCGGGTGAGGTATCCGGTTGGCCACCAGATGGCAGGTCTGAGCTGTTATAACACAAAGTTAGACAATGTCTCTGAGCAACCACTAGATGGTGCACCAAACCACAGGGAGCCTGCTTCATATGATGTAAAATGAATACCTCTGCAGAATTGGGGTCAATGTGTTAATAAAAATGTGCACAAGGAGAGAGGC
>JARQOC010002952.1:0-20330 GCA_033576535.1 Allobates femoralis | reverse complement strand
CTGATGCGGTGAAAAAACCGCATCTGCCGCGATTACCGCATACCGGCTGCACTTGCGGCGCGATTGCGGTTTTTGCCATGCAAAGTATAGGCGGACTTGCGGCAGGTGCGGCAAGTGCGGTTTTGCACTTGCGGCAGGTGCGGCCGCGAAAAAAAAACGCGGCTGACCGCGGTTTTTTTCGCGGCCGCACCTGCCGCAAGTGCAAAACCGCACTTGCCGCACCTGCCGCAAGTCCGCCTATACTTTGCATGGCAAAAACCGCAACGCGCCGCAAGTGCAGCCGGTATGCGGTAATCGCGGCAGATGCGGTTTTTTCACCGCATCTGCCGCGATTTGAAAAAAAAAGCTGATGTGAAAGGGCCCTAAGAAATCTAAATAATAAAGTGCTGTGTGTTAATAATCATTTTAACGACCTCTGCAGGCTCTGCGCTACATGTCGGCACAGAGCCTGCAGATGCGGCTAATAAAAGCCGGTGTCAGAAGGGTTAAAATGCAGTTATAGTGTGTACACTCTGTGTAGACATAGTGACAACACACCCTGGCAGTGCGGGGGTAAATACCTTTATTTTTCTGTTCCCGTCAATTGTCGGATGATTTTACATTACTGTGAAGGTGCTCAGCTACTGAACTGAGCTGTCTGTGGTCCTGAAGCTCCAGCGTGATATTACAGTAATATCACGCTGGAGTTTCAGCACCAGAGACAGCGGCTGTCATGGTACGCCAATTGCGTACGCAAAAAGCATTCTAGAATGCTGTATACAAAGTCCCCAGGCTGATCTGTATAACATAAAAAATTCCTTTTATTATACCCACCTGCAGGGTGGTCTGGTCCAATGGGTGTCACAAATTGTGGAGTAGCGCCTCCTCTCTGCTTGCAATGGCCGTCCTCCGTCCCTGCTTCATGTGGGTGATGCATCCTACATCATCTACACAGTGTCTTCTAATGAGCCCCTGCACACTTCTTCATGCAGGGGATAGACTGGGTTGCTGACGTAGGACACATCATCCACATGAAGCAAGGAGAGAAGGCAACGATGAAGATCAGTGACGTCTATCGGACCACCTACTAAAACAATATCTAATTGAATTAGAATATCATCAAAAAGTTAATTTATTTCAGTAATTCAATACAAAAAGTGAAATGCATATATTATATAGCATCATTGCAGCGTTATCTATTTCAAGTGGTTTTTTTTTGTTGATGTCGATGATTATGGCTTACAGCCAATGAAAACGCAAAGGTAATTATTTCAGAAGATTAAAGTAAGGAGGATGAAGGGTTAAAAACTACACTGCCATATTCATGAGACATCAAAGTGTGAATATTGATTTATTAGTCAATGTGTCTCAGGGCTCCCAGAAGCGTCCTGACACATGGCAATATTAGACAGATTTTTGATGATATTCTAATTCATTGAGATGCACTAGGATATATATTTACCTAGCGGCATCTGTCCTCAACTTCCTTATCTTCGAATTACATGCCCCGCCGGAAGCCAAATTGGGACACTCAAGTAATGGGTTGACAGCAGACAGGGAAACACAGCACGGGGGGTGGAGATGGCCCCCATCGTGGTGTCCCTGCCCTCCTGATGCAATAGCATCAGGTTGACATCTAGTACATATTACTATTCTAGAATATTGGATATAAGGGCATACAGTATGGGGAAAACCTGGCAATAGATTCCCTTTGCGGGTTTTTGATAAATGTATGATAGCTGTGGTAAACAACCGAGGCTGTCAGTAATCAGTAAAATGGGACGTTGTAAGTTAAGTGGAGGTTGAATAGAGAAGTAGTAATGCGCATCCTTCCATTCAATGTCTGAGGCTGTGACAAACCGTGTGACACTGTGCTCAGCTGCTCCCAACAGCCTCGCAGACATAGAATGGGGGAGAATCTAGGCTCAGGACTTAAGGCCTAGTTACACACACAGATATCTGTGCAGAGATTGTTGGCAGATCTCTGGTTGCAGTGAAATCATGGACACATTGTTACATTTGTACACGGCCACAAAATAGAACAATGTGTCCATGACTTCACTGCAACCAGCGATCTGCCAACAATCTCTGCACAATTATCTGTGTGTGTAACTAGGCCTTTAGGCGGGTTACACATCAAGGCATGATCAGGTATGGGGTGACCGGTGTGACTTTAAAACCGAACCGGAGGGCAGATATGCCCTCCGGTCCAATTTGCAGCCGGATTCGGCAGATCGCTGTAGCAGAAGCTGAAGTTTCAAATCGTGGCTAGTGGGGGGCTAGCCGCGGTCCTGAAATCTCCGCAGGGAACAGCTCCATGTGCTGAAGTTTAACTGCTAAACTCCAGCAGCTAGCTTCGATTTTTTTGTCGGATCCGGCGCCATAGACTCCCATGTTAGGGGGCGCCCGGTCCGGGAGGATCTGATTTTTGCCCTGGACACAAGAACGCTGCAAGCAACATTTTTGCATCCGGGAAAATAATCCGAATTCTCTCAGATCCTCCTGGACAGATGGAAACCGGATGGCAAATAGCTGCCATCCGGCCCCATAGGGCTGCATTAGTGCAAAATCGGGGTCCTGGGCTGTGAGGTTCACACTGGACAGCCCCGGACCTGATCTTGCCGTGATGTGAAACCTGCCTTATTCAGGACCTGATCAATATGGGTCCCATGAGGTGGGGCCTTCCATGATCCTGCAGCATTTATCATCAGCACTGGTTCAATGAAACGGTGGTGAAGGAGGAAAGTGTTAGATGGTCTGACATAGAGGCAGATATTTTGTGTAGCAGTCATTGCTCCAGAATGGGAGAATTAGATGGTGTGGAAAGACAACAGATAAGGTTGCTTTCACTCAACCATTTTTTTTTTTTTTTTTTTAAATCTGTGGGTATGGATGTAAAACCTGCATGCCCCTGCAGACCCACAGATTGTGAAACCTGATGCATCTGTCTTAATACCGATGGGGTAGCATGCAGTTGCATCAGGTTGTGTCCGTTTTTTTTTTTTTGATGGATCTGGTGACATGACACACCCCTAGTGGGCGTGTCATAAAACTGGTTTCTGGGCATACTCAGTCCGAGAAAATGGATTTGTGCAGCTGAACGCACACAGATCCGTTTCCATAAGACCCCATGTTAAGTCCAGCCGGATAGGTACAGAACCATTCCATTCAGTATTATTAGCGAGCAACAAAAATGCTACAAGTTGCGTTTTTGGTATCGACCAAAAAACGGAAAGGAAAGGATCAGTGTGGTAACTGATACAACTGCATATTCACCCATCCCCATTGACAGTCAATGGAGGAGAAAACGGATCAGTTTCTATCCATTTTTTTTTACGTAAAGACACGAATTTTAACAGACGGTAGGTAGGGGTCTCCATGTAATACATGATCCCACAACCTGGATATGGCATGGCCCCTTATACTGGTACATAGCACCCTTATCCTGGAGCATAATTTCCCATACTAGAGATGGCTCACCATGCTGGATATGACCCCCCTGCTGGTGCATGCATAAAATAATAAACGATGTTAACTCATCCTCCGTAACTCCCTGCCTGCAGCATTGCAGTCTTCCTGGGTCCCGGGCATCGGATCATGTGACTGGTGCAGCGCAGTGAGGACATCACTGTGCTGCACCAATCACATGATCGGATGCTGGCAATGCTGCAGGCGGGGAGCTACAGAGGGTGAGTTAACATTATTTATTACTTTTGTGTGTGCGCCAGCAGGTGGAGCATATACAGTGACCAGGATGGCCAGTATACTTAGGTACATGTAATATGTACCCCTCCACCCAACTCGCAGTGCTGACTTCAGCACTGAGGTGATGGACAGATGGATGCAGTGATTACTACATGAGTCTAATGAGCAGGGGCACGTGATCACAAGCTGCAGCATGCGCCAGCCCGCTCCAGAGCCAAAACCACTCCCCCCAGCGCAGCCCTACAGCCAGCATAGATCAGTGTGTCTGGACCATAAGACACACACAAATTTTGGGGGAAAAAAAGTGTGCCTTATAGTCCGAAAAATATGGTATATTACATTGATCAGAACAAAATCTAGAGCCCAAGCAGAAAACCATGCTCACATCTTGATTCACATTTTAAGAACACAACATGCTTAATTTTTTTCTACGCGTGAACAATACTGAAAAAATTTAAAAATGCATTATAAAACTAAAAAGGTACATTCCTCTTCAGTTGCAGTAGAATCTATTACAGAAATCAGATGCTGCCTTCAATTCTATGGTGGAAAGACAGCTGCATGATCAGTCATGTTGATTCCCAAAGAAAACAATGACTTTATGGGCCCCTGTCTATCATTGCACTTCCAACAGCTTTTTGGGGTAAATACCTCAATTAATGACTTTTGGGATTGTGACAAATCCATTAACCCATTTGTATCTTTTTATCAAGTTGTGTTTCGTGTTTTAAATCTTACATCACTGACTTTTCTAAATGTGACTTTTATATCTAAAGATTCAAAACTTGGCACAACTGTACTTTACTCCCCCTCTCCTCAGAGTGATTTAATGTACACCAGTTATTCTGAGGCATTTTTTAGCAACCTTTTATCTGCAAAAAAGAAAAAAAAAGCAGAAAAACAAGTTAAAGGGAAAAAAAAAAACTCCCATAAATCTCATGAATCTTGTGTGCCATTTTCATGAATTTGGCACAAAAAAAAAAAAAAAAAAGACAGCAAAAACCACAAGTCAAAAAAAAAAAGGGACTTAAAAATTGCAAATTATAAATAGGGCCCAATATGTTGTAATAACCCAGTGTGAACATACCCAACACTGCGTTAACATATCTGTCAGTCTAGCTGCGCGTCCTCTGCCCCAAATCAAAAGCTTCATGGGCTATATGAGGCTGCCAGGCTCAAGTCCAGTGACACACAGCCCAACAATGCATACTGCACCCCATCATATTGATGTTTGAATCTGGCATTTAAGAAGTAAAAAAGGTCCCATCTTAATCATAGGATATAAATTAGCATGGACATGCTTTAACATTTACCGTATTTTTCGGATTGTAAGACGCACCTTTGTTCCCCCAAATTTTGGGGGAAAGAGGATGGTGCGTCTTGTAATCCGAATACATGAGGTACTGCAAGGGAGGGTGGCGCTTGGGAGTGCTGGCTGGGTGAAGAGTCTGGCTCTGACTGCTATCCATCACCTGAGTGAGTGCTGAACCCAGGGCTGAGAGATGGGTGGGGGGAAGCGGCACATATTATGAGACTCCACTCATCCTCCTATCCTAGATATGCCCTCCCATCACTCTATATGCCCCTCTGCTGGCACTCACACGCTAAAATAATAAACGGCTGATAAGTTACCCTCCATCACTCCGTCTACAGCATTGCCGCTGTCTTCCTGCGTCTGTGCTTGGCATCTGATCATGTGACTGGCACAGCACATTGACGTGATCTCTTTGTGCCTCGGTCACATGATCAGAAGCTGAGTACAGACCAAGGGAGACGGCAGTGATGCTGCAGGCAGGGAGTGGCGGAGGGTAAACTATCAGCTGTACATTATTTTTTTGTATGATTGCCAGCAGGGGAAGGGGGGGGGGGAATGGGGGCATATAGAGTGAAGGGGGAGCCATATCCAGGATGGGGACTATATACAGGGATAATAAACGGAACCCATTTAACATTAAAAAATATTTTATTCTCTTTTCCGTCACAAAATTTGGGGTGCATTTTATAATCCAGTACGTCCTATAAAGCGAAAAATACGGTATGCCAATTTGTGGAATTAGACTCAATTTGACAAGCTAAATAACAACCCTACCTCTGCAAGCACACTCACTTCTCACAGAATTGTTGAGAGCAACATACAACTGGAAATGCAGCACACATACTATTGAGACTTTTCCCATCAGAAAGCATGAGTAAAATCCTTATCGAAACAACATTTGCACGTCTCACATGTGATATTCTGATACTTACTTGTATGTAAGTCCATCTGAAATTGCAAAAAGCTGTTGCGCAGTAAGACCATCTTCTGGGACATATCCAGTACCACCGCTGATTAAGTAGTCCGCCATGCTGGAAGAAATAGATCCCAAGAATAGCAGATTTAGTACATGTTCAGAAAATCAGAGAATCACACATTAGTAACTTGAGCTTACTCCACTTATTTTTGAGACACCCTGTACTTGTAATTAGGCAATCTGTTCTCCAGCTCTGAAGCCAATGCACATTCTGTCCAAAGGTAGAACAGATGTCACTGTACCAGGGTACAAGCCATACCTAAAATATCTATAGAAACAGACGTGAGCAGAATGATTCACAGGACACTGGTCCAACAGTCCATGGTGATCAGTGGGAGCAGGAACCTGTGAACCGCCTGCTACTTCCTGGCACCCTGGGAGCCTCTTCTGATTAATAGGTGCAAAATGTCAAATGGACCTGTCAATGGTCCTGACAAGCCTAGTTTAGGGAATACTTGTATTCTCTATGTTTTAACAATTCAGAGGCATCTTTCTCCTCCAATGTCCTGAATAATGAGAATAAGATGATCTGCAGCAGCTGCAACACATTGGACAGAGGTGAGGGTATCGGATAAAGAAGATCATCAATAGTCTATGTATGACGGGAAAGCATTTAAACTGGCACAATTCTACTTTTGAATTGTATGTGCAACTTACAAGCTCTATTATTGCCCCCAGAAGCACATGGGGCAACTAAGGTTTGGCCAAAAGACAACACATGTGACACTAGGTGCAAAGTGGACAAACACTGCAGCTTCCCAGTCAGCAGACCTGGCATCAATGATGGACCCAGAAGACAATGGTAATCACACATGTGATATCTTTACACCAGCAAGACAGATGGTAAACATGTCAGCCACGGTACACGGGGCATCTGTGCAGTGCAGATACGGAATTGCCCATTGACAGGGCAGCATCTGTGGACCTACATAGCAGTGCTCATACACAGCTGGGCAACTGCAGGTACCTGACCCATAGACAGGGTGACATCTGTGCCCATACAGCAATGCACACTATACCCATCAACAAGGTGTTGTGTGCATATAGCCCAAACACAGGATGACACCTGCCCCCATATATAAGGTGTCGTGTACACATGGCGACAGCTGTACCCAAGCACAGAGTGACATATGCCATACACAGGATGGCCCCTGTCGTGTACACATAGCCCGTGCACAGGATGGCCCCTGCCCACACAGATGTGCAGGCTCTCGGTGATCTCCACCATCCCTGCCCGGCGGACATGCTGCTCTCGGCCTTTGTTGCAGCAGCCGCCGCACGCTCCGCTCCCTGCCTCCCTCCCCTCACACAAGCCCCGTATACACACACTGTGGAGCCCGGCCCGACGATCCTCACAGCAGCCGCAATCACGGAGCCCAGTGCTCAGGAACAACGGCCGGAGCAGAGCAGCACAGGGAGACACATAAGAGCAGCGCCCGGGGGCGGAGCCTGGACACGGCACGACCACGCCCTGCTCCGCTCTATCGCCCCGCCCGCCTTTAATTCAAACACGAGCTCTGCCTGGCGTCACGTACAGTCTCCCCCCTCAGGGCGGTAATGGAGGACCACAGACTACACTCATTCGTCCCCAAACCCCCGGCGCCTCACAACCCTAAGCACCTAGGCGAGTACGCATGCGCCGTGCAGAGGGAGCGTCAGCGCGAGAGACAGGGCCACGTGGGGAGCGGAAGCAAACAGCAGCAACACGTGGACAAAAGAGGAGCTGGAGGGCGAGCACGGAATACTGCACAAAATACACGGGCAGGGGCCACACAGCGCCTCACCACACTGGGCGGACCTCCGAGGGGCCACACAGCGCTTGGCCACACAGCACCTCACCACACTGGGCGGACCTCCGAGGGGGCCACAGCACCTCACCACACTGGGCGGACCTCCGAGGGGGCCACACAGTGCCTCACCACTTTGGGCGGACCTCCGAGGGGGCCACACAGTGCCTCACCACACTGGGCGGACCTCCGAGGGGGCCACACAGCACCTCACCACACTGGGCGGACCTCCGAGGGGGCCACACAGTGCCTCACCACTTTGAGCGGACCTCCGAGGGGGCCACACAGTGCCTCACCACACTGGGCGGACCTCCGAGGGGGCCACACAGTGCCTCACCACACTGGGCGGACCTCCGAGGGGGCCACACAGTGCCTCACCACACTGGGCGGACCTCCGAGGGGGCCACACAGTGCCTCACACTGGGCGGACCTCCGAGGGGGCCACACAGTGCCTCACCACACTGGGCGGTCCTCCGAGGGGTCATATAGTGCCTCACCACACTGGGCGGACCTCCGAGGGGGCCACACAGTGCCTCACCACACTGGGCGGACCTCCGAGGGGCCACACAGCACCTCACCACACTGGGCGGACCTCCGAGGGGCCACACAGCGCCTCACCACACTGGGCGGACCTCCGAGGGGCCACACAGCGCTTTACCACACAGGGCAGACCTCCGAGGGGGCCACACAGCACCTCACCACACTGGGCGGACCTCCGAGGGGGCCACACAGTGCCTCACCACACTGGGCAGACCTCCGAGGGGGCCACACAGTGCCTCACCACACTGGACGGACCTCCGAGGGGCCACACAGTGCCTCACCACACTGGGCGGTCCTCCGAGGGGCCATATAGTGCCTCACCACACTGGGTGGACCTCCGAGGGGCCACACAGCGCTTTACCACACAGGGCAGACCTCCGAGGGGGCCACACAGCACCTCACCACACTGGGCGGACCTCCGAGGGGGCCACACAGTGCCTCACCACACTGGGCGGTCCTCCGAGGGGCCATATAGTGCCTCACCACACTGGGCGGACCTCCGAGGGGGCCACACAGTGCCTCACCACACTGGGCGGACCTCCGAGGGGCCACACAGCACCTCACCACACTGGGCGGACCTCCGAGGTGCCACACAGTGCCTCACCACTCTGGGCGGACCTCCGAGGGGGCTACACAGTGCCTCACCACACTGGGCAGATCTCCGAGGAGCCACACAGCGCCTCACCACACTGGGCAGATCTCTGAGGGGCCACACAGCGCCTCACCACATTGGGTGGACTTCTGAGGGGCCACACAGCGCCTCCTCACACTGGGCGGACCTCTGAAGGGGCCACGCAGCGCCTCACCACACTGGGCAGACCTCCGAGGGGGTCACACAGCGCCTCACCACACTGGGTGGTCCTCTGAGGGGCCACATAGTCACTCACCACACTGGGCGGACCTCTAAGGGGGCCACACAGTGCCTCACCACACTGGGTGGCCCTCCGAGGGGCCTTTGGAAGTACACTGAGCTGTAGGCCGATTTTCTGCTAAGAAAAAAAAAATTTAAATCTTAGTTCTTAGCGAGTGTGACCGGGAGCGTAAGTGCGGACGGAAGTAAGTGTGTGACTTGTAATTCAGGGAGTTTGGAAGGGAGGACTTATTGAATTGCTGGTTGTATTTTATTGATACTTTGCATTTCTTTTTACTTATCATTTCTGTCTGGTGCAATCCCCATTAAGAAATGAGCTCCATGATTGGCAATGCCATCCAGTGTACATCTTGCCACATGTATGCATTCCTTGAACAGCCAGTCGAGGGTGCATACTGCTGTGTGAGATGTGAGTACGTTGTGCATTTGGAAGCCCAGACACTGGATCTAAATGAACAACTGACAACGCTGAGATCCATAGACAATATGGAAAGGAGTCTGCTACTCACTGAACCGCTGCTCAATGGGATAGATGTGGGGGAGGATGGTAGCATGGAGCTGCAGGACAGTGAGGTAGCCAGCTGGGTGACAGAAGGAGGGGTAGAGGGAAGAGTGCCAGGGAGGCTAGCCCTGATCTGGCACACCCTAATAAATTTGCTATGTTGGCAGATGAGGGGGATGCGAGTTCAGGGATAGCACTGCTGCAGCAGGGCATGACCTCTGAAAGCCAGAGGAGTGTCTGCTCCAGTAAGGGGGAAGAACAGGTGCTGGTAGTGGGGGACTCAATTATTAGGGGAACAGATAGGGCAATCTGTCACAGACAGGGATCGTTGAACAGTGTGCTGCCTACCTGACGCTCGAGTCCTGCACATCGCTGATCGGGTTGACAGATTATTGGGAGGGGCTGGTGAGGACCCAGTGGTCATGGTGCACATTGGCACAAATGACAAAGTTAGAGATAGGTGGAAGGTCCTTAAATATGATTTCAGGGAATTAGGCTGCAAGCTTAAGGCAAGGACCTCCAAGGTAGTATTCTCTGAAATACTGCCTGTACCACGAGCCACTCCAGAGAGGCAACAGGAGATTAGGGAGGTAAATACGTGGCTCAGGAATTGGTGTAGGAAGGAGGGGTTTGGGTTCCTGGAGAACTGGGCCGACTTCTCTGTTGGCTACAGGTTCTATGCTAGGGACGGGCTGCACCTCAATGGGGAGGGTGCAGCTGTGCTGGGGAGAAAATGTCTAGAAGGTTGGAGGAGTGTTTAAACTAGGGATTGGGGGGGAGGGTATTCATTGTACAGGAGGGGATGATAGTGTAAATAGTAACCTGGGCACAAGTAATAAAATGGGGGGTGGGGTTAGAACAGTCAATATAGTAGGAAAGAATAGAGGTAAAGAGAGATGCGTAAAGTGCATGTACACTAATGCCAGAAGCCTCACCAACAAAATGGAGGAATTAGAATTGATGTTGTTGGAAAATAATTATGACATGGTGGGGATATCGGAGACATGGCTGGATGAGAGCCATGACTGGGCTGTTAATTTACAGGGCTGTAGTCTGTTCAGAAATGACCGTAAAAAAAGCGAGGAGGAGGTGTATGTTTATACATAAATCATCCTTAAAACCCATCCTGCGTGATAATATAGGTGTATCTAATGGAAATGTAGAGTCTCTGTGGGTGGAGATAAGGGGAGGGGGGAAAAAATCATAAATTACTGATAGGGGTTTGTTATACGTCCCCAACAATAATGGAGGTGGAGGAAAATATCCTCATAAAGCAAATAGATGAAGCAGCGACTCAGGGAGAAGTCATTATTATGTGGGACTTCAACTACCCTGAAATACATTGGGGATCAGAAACCTGCAGTTCCGGCAAAGGTAATAGGCTTTTGACAACTATGAGAGACAATTAACTTTCACAACTGGTTCAGGAACCAACAAGAAGGGGGGCACTGCTGGACCTAATATTAACCAACAGGCCAGACCGCATATCAAATATACAGGTTGGAGATCACTTGGGTAATAGTGATCCTAAAATAATAAGTTTTCAAGTATCCTTTACTAAGATGTGTAGTAGAGGGGCTTAAAGGACACTGAACTTCAGGAAGGCAAATTTCCAGCGGTTGAGAGATGATCTTAGTGCAATAAACTGGGACGATATCCTGAGACATAAAAGTACACAAAGCAAGTGGGAGACGTTTATTAGCATCCTGAATAGGGCCTGTGCACAATATATACCCTATAGGAATAAGCATGCTAGAAATAGGAGGAAACCACTATGGCTAAATAAGGCTGTAAGGGGTGCAATAAGTGACAAAAAGAAAGCATTTAGGGGATTAAAGCAAGTAGGTAGTGATGAGGCACTAAATAAATACAGAAAATTAAATATAATTTGTAAAAAGCAAATCAAGGCAGCAAAGATTGAGACAGAGAGACTCATTGCCAGAGAAAGTAAAAATAATCCCAAAATATTTTACTACATAAATAGTAAGAAACTAAAAAATGATTGTGTTGGACCCTTTAAAAATAATCTGGGTAAAATGGTGGATGAGGAAAAAGCCAATATGCTAAATGACTTTTTTTCAACAGTATTTACACAAGAAAATCCCATGACAGACAATATGATCAGTGATAACAAAAACTGTCAATTAAATGTCAACTGCTTAACCCAGCAGGAAGTACGGCATCGTCTAAAAATCACTAAAATTGACAAATCCCCGGGCCCGGATGGGATACACCTCAAAGTGCTGCAGGAATTAAGTACTGTCATAGATAGACCATTATTTTTAATCTTTAAAGATTGCATAATAACAGGGTCTGTACCACAGGACTGGCGTATAGCAAATGTGGTGCCAATATTCAAAAAGAGAACAAAAACTGAACTTGGAAATTATAGGCCAGTAAGCTTAACCTCTACTGTGGGTAAAATCCTAGAGGGTTTTCTAAGAGATGCTATACTGGAGTATCTGAAGAAAAATAACCTCATGACCCAATATCAACATGGTTTTACGAGGGACCGTTCCTGTCAAACTAATCTGATAAGCTTCTATGAAGAAGTAAGTTCTGGACTGAACCAAAGAAATGCAGTGGATGTGGTGTATATGGACTTTTCAAAAGCTTTTGATACGGTGCCACACAAAAGGTTGATACATAAAATGAGAGCAATGGGGATAGGGGAAAATATGTGTAAGTGGGTTAAAAACTGGCTTAGCGATAGGAAACAAAGGTGGTCATTAATGGAACGCACTCTGAATGGGTCACAGTTAACAGTGGGGTACCACAGGGGTCAGTGTTGGGCCCGCTTCTTTTTAATATATTTATTAATGACCTTGTAGGGGGCATACAGAGTAGAATCTCAATATTTGCAGATGACCCTAAACTCTGCAAGGTAATCAATACAGAAGAGGACAACTTTATATTACAGGAGGATTTATGTAAACTAGAAGCTTGGGCTGATAAATGGCAAATGAGCTTATATGGGGATAAATGTAAAGTCATGCACTTGGGCAGAGGAAACAAAAGGTATAATTATGTGCTTAATTGTAAAACACTGAGCAAAACTGTCACTGAAAAAGACCTGGGTGTATGGGTAGATGACAAACTCACATTTAGTGGCCAGTGTCAGGCAGCTGCTGCAAAGGCAAATAAAATAATGGGATCCATTAAAAGAGGCATAGATGCTCATGAGGAGAACATAATTTTACCTCTATACAAGTCACTAGTGTGACCACACTTAGAATACTGTGTACAATTCTGGTCTCCGGTGTATAGGAAAGACATAGCTGAACTAGAGCGGGTCCAGAGAAGAGCGACCAAGGTTATTAGAGGACTGAGGGGTCTGCAATACCAAGACAGGTTATTAAACTTGGGGTTATTTAGCTTGGAAAAACGAAGGCTTAGGGGTGATCTTATAATAATGTATAAATATATGAGGGGACAGTGCAGAGAACTTTCTAATGATCTCTTTACTCTTAGGCCTGCGACGGGGACAAGGGGGCATCCTCTACGTCTGAAGGAAAGCAGGTTTAATCATAATCACAGATGTGGATTCTTTACTGTAAGAGCAGTGAGACTATGGAACTCTCTGCCACATGATGTTGTAATGAGCGAGTCACTACTAACATTTAAGAAGGGCCTGGATGCCTTTCTTGAAAACTATTATATTATCAGTTATATATACTAGATCCTTTGATCGTTGATCCAGGGAATTAGTCTGATTGCCATATCTGGAGTCAGGAAGGAACTTTTTTCCCCAATGTGGAGCTTAATGTTGCCACATGTTTTTTTTTTTTTTGCCTTCCTCTGGATCAACATGTTAGGCTATGGGTTGAACTAGATGGACTTAAAGTCTTCCTTCAACCTTAAAAACTATGTTACTATGTTACACAGTGCCTCCCCACACTGGGCGGACCTCCGAGGTGCCACACAGTGCTTCAGCACACTAGGCAGACCTCCAAGGGCCACTCAGCGCCTCACCACACTGGGCGGACCTCCGAGGGGCCACTCAGCGCCTCCCCACACTGGGCGGACCTTCGAGGGGCCACACAGTGCCTCACCACACTGGGCGGACCTCCGAGGGGCCACACAGCGCCTCACCACACTGGGAACACGGGTCCTGTCAGGATATCCCAGGAAGCCGCTGTGTACATGTGTACAACTGTATATTTGTGCCCCGAGCTACACCTGAACAGGGCGCAGTGTGTATACAGGGATGTATATAGTGTGTGTATATTGTGCATATAGTGTGGCCATACAATGTCTATAAAGTGCGTATATAGTATCTATACAGTGTGTCCGCAGATATATCTGCTCACTTGTGTAGTGCTTTTTGTGGTGACTGTGTGCCCCTTGTGGAGACATGTGCCTCTTGTGGAGACGTGTGTGGCTCTGTGCCCTTGTGGTGACAGTGTGCGGCTCTGTGCCCCTTGTGGTGACCGTGTGCGGCTCTGTGCCCCTTGTGGTGACAGTGTGCGGCTCTGTGCCCCTTGTGGTGACAGTGTGCGGCTCTGTGCCCCTTGTGGTGACAGTGTGCGGCTCTGTGCCCCTTGTGGTGACAGTGTGCCTGTGTGCTCTCCTCCTGGTTGTTTAGCCCTCTGCTCACAGAAGCATCACCTGCAATGGCTATCCAGTCATCAGCAGCGCTGGCAGCAGGCTCTCCAGCCTGGGTTGGTGAATGTGCCCCTTCTACTTCACCTTTCTACCATACTACTCTGCTGTCAGGAGAAAAGGTGGTACAGAGAATCAGGTTCTGGGGGCACCAACAGGCCACTCTGGCAGTGGCATAACTTGAAGCTCATGTGCCCTGGTGTGAAAACAATGGGGCTCCAGGGCAATCGCGGTCCCTGTGCGCTGGGTATTTGAATACTGGGATAGGGTAGCAAAGTCTCAAGCTGTTTTTTTTTTTTTTTTTTTTTGGAATGCACGATGCTGATACTGGAAACGCGGCTGCTCTTTCACTATGTAGGGACACACCCTAAGTCTACATTCACACTGGTTTTTGTTCATCAGTTTTTGTAGCCAAAACCAGGAGTGGAACAATCAGAGGAAAAGTATAATAGAAGCACGTCACTACTGTATTTATCACCCACTCTTGGTTTTGGCTACAAAAACGGATGAGCAAACACAGACCAAAAACGCACAGTGTGAATGTAACCTTAGGCTATGTGCACAAAGTGTTTTTTGGGTGCAAATTTGTCACAAATCTGCATGCCTGTGCTTAGGCCAGCAAAGTCAATGTGAATTCTAAAGTTTGCACGTGTTTCATATTTTTCCCTTGCAGATTTGGTTCATAAATCTGAAGCATGTCAATTCTTGGTAATTTATTTTTGCAAAAACAGGATGTGGCACACTTGCGGCAAGATTGCATGCTACCTAATGCATTTTGTATTTGAGTTCCAGACATGTGCGGTACTTGCGTTTTCATCGCAATCCGGCACTTTCGGCTTGTCTTAAAACTGCAGTTAGCAGCTGTGTTTGTTTGGTGCCTGGCTTGCCAGACTGCGATGAAAACACAAGTGCCTCCCAGGGGCGTAATGACGGGTCGCAGTTCCGACAGGGCTTGTGCCGCCAGCTGCCCCCTGCGCCCGCCGATCCCAACCGCCTCTTCACAATGGATGTTCATCTGCAAGGATGCACTTCCATGTGACCGGGCGGCGCAACACGACGATTTGGGGTCAGTGTGTCAGGGAGAGGAGAGCCTCTTTCCAACTACTGCCAGCTCCGCCCCTCTCCTCGCTTCCTCTTACCAGCCGGGTTTCCTTGTGCATACCACTGTGTAACACATACATCAGATTGGTGCCGGTGGAACAGACACTGGCATAGCAGCCTCCTAAGTTTTCAGCAAAGAAGACCAGAGCAGCGGGGGAACGGGGAGAGGTAAGTACAGATTTCTTTTTTTGAGTACATGGTGGCCAGAGGACTACGGGGGGGGGGGGGGACATTATACTAATAAGTGGCTAGCCATTTTAACAGATGCGTCCATCAGATTAATGAAACTCATCATGGAGGAGGAGGGGGTTAAACTAAACACGTTGGAGGAGTCAATTAAAGAAATGGAGGTGTCACTCAACGCCTTCAACAAACATCCTGATTTTGATACTCTCCAAGTTCAGCTCCAACAAAATGTCAAGGATGTAGAGCAAGCCATCATTGATATTAAAAAGAGAAAATTCATGCGGGATTGTAAAGACTATGAAAGTCAGACTGTGTATGTCTGGAAAAAGTCTACACCCAGACGTCCTAGATCAATTCTTCGGAATAGCCAAACCACCAGTAGAGGGGCACATGTGAGTTTCTCAACACCTCTCAGCAAGGACTCTGATACGTTTTTTTTCAATACCAGCACTCCGCATGCCTCAACTATGATGGGTCAGCCGTCTCCTCATCCCCAACCTCAACAACAGCAAAAAAACGGAGGACGAGGAGGGGGGGGAAAAGGAAGAGGCAGAAATCATCCGTATCATCTGAGGAGACAACGTTAAGTATGGACAATCATTGTAATGTTATTAATTTGTCTGCATGTGTCCTCACAGATATGGAGTTGGCAGTATTGAGCAAGGGATTGAATTATGCACCTACATGTAGGGGTGATATTACAAGAACTTTGTGTGATGTTAATAAATTTGTTAGGGCACTTACCGTAAAAAAGCATTTTTTTAATGAGGGATTAGGGCAGGATGAGAGAGGGCCATTAAATATTGGCCCCCCCGCACCTCCCATAGTCCCTCTTTCAGTGCCTCTTAGAGATCAAATTGCCCTACGTGATTTAACTCATCCGTTTAACACTCAAGATCAAGAGCATAATCAACCCTGCTCCTCCTATGCTCCTATCCCTAATCCGCATTTCTATCCCATTAATTCCAGGGCTCCAGCGATGGATAACTTCCAGCACGTATTGGAGAGAGAGATTAAATCTCTTCTCCTCTCCCGTACGGCTGGACGTGACAACCTCACTGACACAGAAAGGGCTTCACTACAATCTCTTAAGAGTAATCCTTACATAGTTGTACGTGCCGCGGACAAGGGTGGCTCAGTGGTAATTATGGATAATACCCTATACCACAGAGAAATCCTCTCTTTGCTCTCAGACCATACAACGTACACTCAAGTAGCCATTGATCCTACAACTAGGGTGCAAAAAGAACTATCACAATTACTTAAGGAAGGTCAAACAATGGGTGTCATAACAGCGAAAACCCAGGAATATTTGCTACCAGATAAACCTTTATGCCCCATCTTCCATGCACTACCAAAGGTGCATAAATCAGTTTTTCCTCCACCTATGAGACCCATTGTTGCCGGCATTGGAGGGGTTAACGAAAGACTTTCCAGCTGGCTGGATCATAAACTGCAGCCTTTGCTGGAGGGCTCACTAGGTTTCATTCAGGATTCCAAACAATTACTGAGTGAGGTGAGACACATGAATTGGCAAACAGACTACCAATGGATTACATGTGATGTAATATCCTTATATTCATGTATTCCACATGACAGGGCTATACAAGTACTAACTGACATCCTGCTAAACAGCAGCTTTTATTCAGCCGTGGAAAGTGAGTTCATTGTTATGTGTCTCGCACACTTACTAAAAAACAACTATTTTCTTTTTGATACTAACTACTATGTTCAGATGTGTGGCTGCCCCATGGGGTCCAATTTTTCGCCTTCCTTGGCAAATCTTTATATGATTGCCTGGGAAAGACGATACATTCATGTTGTGACCAACCCCTATCTTGATCACGTGCTCTGGTGGGGGAGGTACATCGACGACGTCATATTGATTTGGAGGGGGAACGTCGAGATGCCTCCCCCACCTGAGTCTGACCTCGGAGGGTTTATCGCTTATATTAACAACAATGATTTCAACGTGCGATTTACTTATGAGGTACAAGGGACTCATGCACATTATTTAGACATCACGCTCCTGGGTAATAGCGTAACGGGAGACATTACCACGTCTCTGTACCGTAAGCCGATTGCGGGTAACACTCTGCTCCATGCAACGAGCAGTCACCCACGTCATGTAGTAAGAAATCTGCCAACAGGGGAACTGATAAGGGCAAAAAGGGCCTGCACAAATAATCATGCTTTCCAGGACGAGGTTGTTAACATCAGTAAACGCCTCCGCAGCCGCGGTTATTCACTACACCATGTGAATGACGCCCTACGGAAGGTAGAGATGAGATCAAGAGAGTCCCTTTTGGAACCAGTGATGATGCAGATGCATGTTAACCCTTCACATCCCGGTGGATCACAACACCAGAGGGTCATGGCAAGACATTCCAACATGTATACACCCACATTTTCTACACCGTACAGTCAGGACTTCAATGCTATTGTGGGGATTATTCACAAATATATCCCCATATTGCATGAGGATCCTGTACTGCACAAAATTTTGCAAAATGGATACAGATGTGTCCCTAAAAAATCTAAGACCATTGGTAACATTCTGTCTCCATCACTATTTTCCTTGAACACCGTCCATCCCACTTGGCTAAATACTAAAGGTAATTATCCTTGTGGGGGAATAAGATGTGGCCTGTGTAAGTACATGGTGAAAACCAAATTGATTCAAGGGTACACTAGTACCAGGGATCATAGAATCAACGGGTACATCAATTGCAACACAACCCATGTGGTCTACATGGCATCATGTGAGTCATGTAGAAAGAACTATGTGGGGTGTACTACAAGGCCCCTAAAGAAAAGGTTGGGGGAACATATGACAGGTTCAATTCCTAACCCCAGATCCGTGGGTAGAAATTTATCAGGTCTTTCTAAACATTTTAGAGATGTCCACAATGGTGACCTTTCTACCCTTAGGGTGCAAGGAATAGAAAGAGTTAACCGCAATAAGAGAGGCGGAGATTGGGGTCGTGCGGTATTAAACAGAGAATTTTTTTGGATTGTGAACCTAGAGACAAGGGTCCCTATGGGACTAAACTACCGTACGGACTGCTCTTATTTCTATTGAACTTAGTTTCTCGTTGAGTGTGACATGCGAACCATGTACATATAAAAACATTTACATTTCTTTGGATAGTGAACCTAGAAATAAGGGTCCCTATGGGACTAAACTACCGTACGGATTGCTCTTATTTCTATTGAACTCAGGTTCTCGTTGAGTGTGACATGCGAACCATGTACATATAAAAACATATACATTTCTTTGGATAGTGAACCGAGAAATAAGGGTTCCTATGGCACTAAACTACCGTACGAACTGCTCTTATTTCTATTGAACTCAGTTTCTCGTTGAGTGTGACATGCGAACCATGTACATATAAAAACATATACATTTCTTTGGATTGTGAACCTAGGAATAGGGGTCCCTATGGCACTAAACTACCGTACGAACTGCTCTTATTTCTATTGAACTCAGTTTCTCGTTGAGTGTGACATGCGAACCATGTACATATAAAAACATATACATTTCTTTGGATTGTGAACCTAGGAATAGGGGTCCCTATGGGACTAAACTACCGTACGGATTGCTCTTATTTTCATTGAACCCAGTTTCTCGTTGAGTGTGACATACGAAGCATGTACATATATATAAAAACATGTAATTTTATTGTAGGTATGGTGGCACACAGTGTTTTTGTCACGATTCATGTATTTACATGATGTTAGAAGTCATAGATTTGGTCTGGCTTTTCCTGTAAGTAGTTGATATAGGCTTCTCCAGCCTACCAGCTGAATACTAATTATCAATCAGTAATTGGGGGGGGGGGCTTCACATGGTATATATGTGAATTGTTGTTCATTTGGTTTTAAGCTGCTGATGAAGTACTGTGTACGAAACGCGTCCAGCGGGACTGCGCTCCCTAGGTCGCTGATTTTATGATCTTATGAATTACTGAATAAATTTTGAATATTGGAGAAGTGTCCGGTGCCGGATCCATTACTTCATATTTCCTTGTGCATACCACTGTGTAACACATACATCAGATTGGTGCCGGTGGAACAGACACTGGCATAGCAGCCTCCTAAGTTTTCAGCAAAGAAGACCAGAGCAGCGGGGGAACGGGGAGAGGTAAGTACAGATTTCTTTTTTTGAGTACATGGTGGCCAGAGGACTACGGGGGGGGGGGGGGGGGGGACATTATACTATATGAAGGACTATGGGGGGAGGAGGGGGTGCATTATACAGTTAAGAGTTATGAGGCTGTAGTATATGGAAGATGAGGCTGTATTATGAGACTGCACTATATGGAAGATGAGGCTGTACTATATGAGGCTGCACTCTGTGGTGATAGGAGGCTGCACTACAGTCATATGAAAAAGTTTGGGCACCCCTCTTAATCTTAGTCTTTTTTTTTTTTTTTTTTTGTTTAAAATTGTTTTTTTGCAACAGCAATTTCAGTGTGATATATGTAATAACTGATGGACACAGTAATATTTCAGGATTGAAATGAGGTTTATTGTACTGACCGAAAATGTGAAATATGCATTATTTCAAAAATTGACTGGAGCAAAAGTTTGGGCACCTCAACAGAAAAGTGACATTATTTAGTAGATCCACCTTTTGCAAAAATAACAACCTCTAGTCACCTCCTGTAGCTGTTAATGAGTTCCTGGATCCTGGATGAAGGTATTTTTGACCATTCCTCTTTACAAAACAATTCCAGTTCAGTTAAATTTCATGGTCGCCGAGC
>JARQOC010002951.1:0-20340 GCA_033576535.1 Allobates femoralis | reverse complement strand
TTTTTTCCCCAAAATACAACAATAGTTTTTGGTTACCTTATTGATACATATGTGTATATTTTCCCAAGGGGAGGCACCTATATAGGATCAAATTTAAAATAAGGGTCCAAGTTTGGGTAGCTTTTCCCCCATAAAAGAGAGTAATTTGAGCCCCCCAAAAAGCAGTAGTCCCAGAGGTTAGGGTCTAGAATTTGCCCTCAAAACATATAGCCAAGGCTTCATCAAGCCCTTCACAGTTTTGCTCACAAATGATCAATCATAGGTGCCCAAAAGTTCGTCCCCTGCCGCACATATATAATACCAGCAAAGCTGGATTTACCAGACAGGTAAGGTCACCTGATTAAGCTGCCAGGCGCAAGCAGAGTAACGCTTGGGGAGGGCCTCTCTCTCCCTCCTCCTGATGTGACCTCCACTGACCTGTCTGGTAAATCCAGCTTTGCTGGTATTATATACAGGGCTTAATACTTGATGTATGTACTGCAGGGGGTGACATTTTGGGCACCTATGATTGCTCATTTGTGAAGGTCAATATGGTCTTGATGAAGCCTCTGGCTATATGTTTTTTGGTGCAAACTCTAATGGTACCTTTACACGCCGCCACAACAGGATGGATACCAACGGCAACTTCACGTGCACGAGCACAGCCGAACGGTTACCAACGGGAACCGCACCCTCTTTACACGCCGCCACAAGGTGCGCTACGCCACGCTACATCTACAGCTAGCTACATCGCCGGGTGTCGCAAGTAGCCATCTGTAGCTCAATTACACACCGCTATAACCAGCTACTATGGGCGGACCTGGTGCAGCAGGGACAGCACATAGGCGTGCCACAATTGAGAGTACGAGCCGTCCGTACGCTGATAGGACAAAGCAATAACATCCTGATTGGCCAGGCATCGCAGGAGGCTGAGTAATACAGCACGCTCGAGCGATTGTGTAGTGTGACTCGTCAGCTCCTTAAATATGCCTCCCTAGGCAGCGACTACCAATCGTCATGCAGCAGCTTCCACCAATGATCGCACATGGGGCGTGGTAACACGGAGCCAGGGTCACGCCTTAGCTACATTGCAGGCTGTCCCGAGTTCCCTTCCGTAACGTCTTTACACGCCGATACAGCTCGCTACAATCAGCGATGTAGCCATATGTTTATGGGCAGTGCACGGATACAGAGGTATCTGTAGCCGGCTGTGTCGTCCCGTCTTCACACGCCGCTACTACGGGCGATATTGGCGCTACAAGCTACATTTGTAGCCTGTAGCGGGTTGTATCCATCCTGTTGTGGCGGCGTGTAAAGGTACCATAAGACTCAACCTCTGGAACTACTGCATTTGGGGGTCTCAAATTACTCTTTTTTATGGGGAAATGCTACAATCTTGGAGCCTTATTTTTGAATCTGATCTTATATAGGAGCCTCCCTTGGTAGATATATTCATATATATCAATAAGGTAACCAAAAACTATTGTTTGTATATTGGGACAAATTTTGTGTAAAACCTTTAAACCACATATGTAGCTAAACATTATATAGTGCTGTGAAAATTAATTGGGACAAAGCATTTTTTTAAAAGTAAAATTGTAAGTTGGGGTTGCCAGTCAGTGATTCAAACCAGTTTTAACTGCTTTGAACAGGTATGAGTGTACAACCTTGAGTAACAAAATGTGGTTTGACTGGTTTTAGCCAGAAAATATCAGCTATCTGCCCCCTCGGCATCAGTTGAGAGCTTGTTTCTGTAAGGAGTGGTTTAGTGTACTTTTTCTCCCAGTGTGATTCGTGCCTGTAAAAATGGATGTTCCTCCATGGAAGGGGTCTAGAAGTATTACTCTTAATGAACATACAAGTCTGACTGTAAGAGAAATCGCTTCCACTGTTGGTATTGGAAAATCTACCGTTTCAAGAATAATTCGCACACACAATGTAACTGCATCGTTTTCTCCAAGACCAAAAGGGAAATGTGAAAGAAAAAGGAAAACGACACCTAGAACTGATAAAACACTTATCAGAAATAGTAAAACTAAGGCTGGGTTCAGATTTGCGTTTGGCACTGCAGCGTATGCTGCGCATACCCATACGCAGGGCCGAACGCAAACACTTTCATGTAAACTCAGTGGAGATTGTCCGCATGAAGTGGCACTGTGAGTGTGTCCGGCCACCCAATCAGCGGCAGTGGCCAAGAGGCGGATCTCAGCAGCAAAGATCTCCTCCTCACAGCCGCTGCTGATCTCTTCCTCCCTGCTGCCGCTGCCACTGGTTTAAAGTAGCCGGCGGGAAAGCCTGGCGGTGAAGTGTTTTCCTGCCCCACTAATTCAAATCATCTGCATCAGAAGAAGTAGAAGAAGAAAGAAGAGGAAAGAAGAAGAAAGAAGACGAAAGACCAAGAAAGAAGAGGAAAGAAGATGAACAAGAAGAAGAAAGAAGAGGAAAGAAGAAAGAAGAGGAAAGAAGAAGAGAACGACAGGAAAAGATTCACCTGCAGATGACCTCAGAGGAGGTCATCTTCCGCTGCGTCTGTGCACTTGCCAGCAGATGGCAATGCGCACAGAAGCACGTCCATTCATTTTCTGTGCGCAGCTGTCTGCTTGCGTATAAAGCAAGCACACAGCTACGCACAAAAAATGCAGCATTTTGTGTTCTGCATGCGCATAAATTATGTGCAGCCAAACAGAAGTGCAGCTGAGCGCAGGTACAAACAGACACTATGCGTTCCCATGTTAAACATAGGAGCGCATAGTGCCTGCGTCTTGCTGTGCTAAGATACGCTGTGTTCACAGCGCACATCGTGCGCAAATGTGAACCCAGCCTAATGCAAGAAAAACAAGTAAAGACTTGCCTTGTTCCAATTAATTTGCACAGCATTGTACTTGGTACTTGATATACTGTGATGTTAATCTAAACCTGGTTGTTTATGTGTCTCTAACAAGGGAACTACTCTCTACCCATTATGTTAGTTTAAAACTGACCCCTATTGTTAGTCATTGGGAATAGATCAATAACCCCTTGTAAAATTGTCCATTTTCCCATATCTTGCCCTCAGAGTTGGAAAAAGGTGCAAAAGGTGTAATACTTTGTATGTACAACTATGTCTTTTGTATATATGCTCTGAAAATTGTCTATTATACCAACAATTTGGTTATTCTGGAGGGGTGTTATTTCCAATTTATTAGTATTGGAAATTATAATTGTTGCAATTTTTTGTTTTTATTCCTGTGTGGATTCTATGTGGTTTCTGTAGCTCAATAAAATGTATTGTTATTGTTGCAAACTTACAAGGTTGTATTGCTGTCCTTGACATCCTCTTTTCTCCTCTCCACTTCAAGAGGATAAAAAGTCACTTCCAATGTTAGCCATGAAAATATTTGCATATTGTGGTGCCATTTTGCTCCCCATTGCTGTGCCAATCTCCTGTAAATATATGTTGTTGTCAAATGCAAAGTAATTGTAGGTGAGGATAAATTTTATGAGTTTCACTACAGGATCAGCATCCATTCCTGTGTTTTCCAGAAAGACTTTGCAGGCATTTAATCTATCCTGGTGTGGGATATTGCTGTACAGAGATTCCACATCCATGGTGGCGAGGATGGTTATTTCTGGTAGAGGACCTATTGCTGATAGTTTATTCAATAGGTCAGTTTTGTCCTGAATGTAGCTTGGTGTCCATTTTACCATGGGTTTGAGAACACCCTCTACCCATCCAGAAATGTGTTCGCTGACAGATCACAGACAGATTTACCAGTGCCTAAACACTTTTGTAGGCCGGATCACACAGATATGAAAATACTAGTTCTGAAAGGTAACTCCAGATCACAGAGAATCAGGAGAGTGTGGGAATATAACTTGATGATGAACTTTAACACATTTAAAGCAGGAATGAATGTCTCGCATGGATTTATGTCTTTCTACATTTATTGAGGAATTTTCAGGTCTCAGTCCAACCACTAATCAAAGGACAATAAAACTATCCGCAACTCTTATCTCGGAACTTTTACTTTACTTCCCCAGTTGTTCTCTCCCCCCTCCCAAGACTGGCCACTATTCTCTGCTTCACGTCACCTGTCGTATTTACTGCATTATCCCACCCTGTATTTTTATATATATGTATGTGTCTTCAGAATTTGTGTCATTATTAGCCTGATGAAGAGGCCATAGAGTCTCAAAAACATGCTTTGCTTTTTCTTACCATATTTTCAGTTAGCCATCAAAAGGCAGCAACCACTGAGGACTCTCAGATTCTAATTTTTTTTTAAGACTTTAGAGGGATAAGTGATTTTCTAAATACAAAATTATGACAATTATTTCTATTGCTCTAGCCTGGCCATCTAGTTTAAGAAATGTAATAAATAATTACAAGTCATAATATTACATTACCTAGTTCCTTAGCCTTCAGTGCAGCATCATTAATGTAATCCTGGGAACGACCATCAGTAAAGACAATGCCAACTTTAGATACGCCTGGTCTTCCCCCATTGGAGATGGTAAAGGTATTATCAATTAGGTATGTGAGGGCTTGACCAGTCATGGTTCCTTTCTCCATGTAAACATCTTTTTAACAGCTACCTTAATGTCCTTCTTGTTGTTAAATCTGCCCAAGGGGAACTCTTGTCTTACAGCGCTGGAGTACTGGACGAGACCTACATGTGCTTTGTTGTCCCCAACATCCACAGACTCTACAATCTGATTAATGAATTGCTTGACAAGCTCAAAGTTCTCTGGACGAACACTTTTCGAGCCATCAATTAGGAATACCAGGTCAATAGCGGAGGCTCCGCAGGCTACAAAAAAAAAAAAATTTTTTTAAAAACACATACGATTGTCATTTAAGCAGCAAAAGCAAAACACATCTTGTAGTACATGTTTTTTCAAGTCATACCATTGCAAGTTTTTCCATCATCATTTAAGGTATATCCTTCCCTGCAGGCACAGGTGTATGACCCTGGAGTACTAACACAAACTTGCTGACAGTCATGGTCCCCAGTGGAGCAGAGATCAGCCATTTCTGGGAGAAAGGAATAAGGGATGAGCAGATTTTCAATTACATATACATATAACAGGTTATATATTACATATATACATATTGTCAAGGCTGGCCTTAGGGGTGTGGAATTTGCGTGAGTGTAAAGGGAGAGATTTTTTCCCCTGTGAAGAAGGTGCAGTTCTTCCATATCAGCAAAGCTATGAGTCAACAGTACATTAAGAAGCTGCAACAGCAGACTGACAGAAAATGAAGGGGAGGCTCCAGGGATACTCTAAAACAGGCTGATAAGCAGCTGGCCATACCTATCACTTCTGTTTCTAAATCTCCTAGTGTCTCAGCAGCACCCACTGTGACTAACCTCACTGAATGCTTAGTCAGGGGCTCATCTCCACACACTGCTCATGATCAGGAAAAACACAATCCAGTGAGGAATGCAGTCTCTGCTGTATGAGAGAGTTTAGGTAAGGCTGAGCTCAACCAGTCGTACTTGTGCTCTAGGGTATGAAGGACAGTCAGCAGAGAAGTATAACCCTGGCACACATGACACAGAAAACTACGCTTTGAAATCATAGAGCATGTACCGGCAGGCAGAAGAGGGGGCACTAGGGTGCTAAATATGCACCAAAGAGAGGCCTTCTGGATCCATTACCCTACAAACTTTAGAACAGTTGGGTCTTAATAGCGAATGTAATGTTTTCATATAACCCCTTTCTTCTGCACAGTCTGGCTATGTGTCACATGTCGACTGCCTCTGCAGACTTTGAGTTCTGCTGCTTTGCTGTTTAATTGAGGTTTTTTTTTCCCTGAGTCTGCTGTTGCTGAAAATGTGGTGGGTGGCTCTGCAGGTGGAGGTGGAGGTTTATCAGGTGATCACACCCTTGGCCTTTACATAGCCTCCCCTTCCCCCAGAGGGTGTCGCTGAGTGAGTTAATTTCTCATCTATGACCTGTAATGTGCAGACGTGCTGCTTGATCTGCTGCAATTCCCTTCTGCTGGAGTGGTAGTCTTTTCCCGATCTCTGAGTGGAGATAGGGGCTTTTAGCCTAGGGCTGATCATAAGTGAAGGGCTAGAGTGGCGGCCTGAATGTCCTCACCTTCAGAGGTAATTTCAGGATCAGGGTGAGATAGAGACCACAGTCTAAGGGACAGACTAGTTCCCCACTTTGCCTAGCCCATCTTACCATCTTGCCTCCTGATTCCCTCACCCCTTAAGTGTGACAAAATCAGGACCCACTATTTTCCCCGAAGCCACTATGGCTTCAACACAAGCTTTTGCATGCCTAGAGGAGGAATTCGCACAGGAGGCTTCTACCTTGCGAAACCAGGTTGTGCATCAGCTTTGAGAAGTGGTTGGGTATCTGGCTGCTGCTCACGCGTTGGCTGTACCAGAACCCAATATATCCTTCCCTGACCGATTTTTGGGAGGCAGAGACAAGAGAGGCCTATAAGTTATACTTCAGGCTCTGCCCTCTTTCTTCAGGAAGTGAGGCGCAGCATGTGGGGAATATACTTTCCCTTCTTAAGGGGAATCCCCAAGCCTGGGCCTTCTCTCTGCCGACCAATTCTCCTTCTATGCGGTCAGTGGACAAGTTTTTTGCAGTTCTGGCCCTGGTGTATGGTGACCCTGATGGTGTCTCCTTGGCTGAGGCAAAACTACGTAAGCACCGGCAGGGAGCGTGTCCGGGGCTGAGAAGTATTGCTCTGAGTTCAGGAGGTGGGACACTCGTTGGAATGACCCTGCTCTGAGGAGTCAGTTCTGTCTGGGGTTGTCAGATTTTCTACAAGACACCATGACTTAGGAATCACTAGAGGCTGCCATGGCACTTGCTATTAGGTTGGACAGATGCCTGAGAGAGAGACCTGAACCTACCCTGCCCCTAGTGCCCATCCCTGCTGTGGAGGTTACTCATGTGTGTCCTGATGTACCTAAGCAGTTGAGAAATGTGATTTATCATACTAGCCCATCTGCAGTTCATCAGGTTTGGAGGACTTGCTTATTTTGTGATCAAGCTGATCATTTTATTAGGGTCTGTCCATACCGCGCTAAACCCATTTCTCAGCCGCTGACATCCCATGAGGATAAGCGCCTGAGTACTATTGTCTCTGCTGTGTTGTTCAGTCCTGCCCTTATATCTCCAGCGGAAGTGGTTAAACACCTACCCGAGAATAGGGGTAAAAGCCAGCCTGCCCCACAGATTGATGCTGGGCTCAGGTGTTATCTTAAGAAGTGTTGCAGTGGGAGAGTGGTGACTCCCAGTAAGCCGTCTGTGAGAATGTCTCCTGTGAAGAGACAGAGATGTCTCTACTGTTTGCCCCCTTGAAAATGGACCCTCTGTCTGTGACCGTTTGAATGATAATAAACTTTTAGGTCTAGACCTGAGTGTGGATGAATAGGTGTGGGTGCTGTCAAAATACATAAGGTGGAAGTGTGAGGCTGGAGCTCTTATTACTGGATTATTGGTTTGCTTAGAATTTTGACCATTTGCAACCCCGTATTGTTCCAGCTACAACTTCCTCTGGTGCTCTCTACCTGTAAGGATGTTTAGACCATTGCCGGAAGTGTCCAGTTTAGAGACCAGAGGCCTCTCATAAGGAAGGGGGGAGGTACTGTAAGGTATTATTGACTGCCTCTGCAGACCTGGAGTTCTGCTTTTCTGTTTAATTGAGTTTTTTTTTCCTTCTTTTGCTGCTGTTGCTGAATGTGTGGTGGACAGCTCTGCAGGTGGAGGTGTAGGTTTATCAGGTGATCACACCCTCGGCCTTTAAATAGCCACCTCTCCCTCTAGAGGATGTGTGTGTATGAGTGAGTTAACTTTTCTTCTATGACCTGTGATGTGCAGATGTCCTGCTGGAGCTGCTGCTATTCCCTTCTACTGGAGTGGTAATCTTTTTCAGGTCCATGGCTGGAGGTAGGGGCTTTTAGCTTACGGTTGTTCAGGAGTGAAGGGCTAGGGTGGTGGCCTGAACATCCTCACCTTCAGAGGTAATTTCAGGATCAGGTTGAGCCACAGACCCAAGTCTAAGGGACAGACTAGTTTCCCAGTTTGCCTAGCCCATCATACCATTTTGCCTCCTTATTCCCTTACCCCTTAAGCGTGACACTATGTCGCATTTAGAGAAAAAAGCCTGTGACCTTAGGCTCTGATTTTCCTATGTATATGGATGTATGACTGTTCATTTAATTATTCATATTTATATGACTCAGCACTAATTAGGATTCCACTTTGTTCCAATCTATGTCCATAATGCAGTTGTATATGTACATGATCATCAGATGTTATTTGTGCCATGTACTTATATTCTTTTCTCCCTTTCCTCCACAGAATCGCTAGAACTGAATGCACCTCTTTTCCACTTTATTTTCATAATTTGGCACGTCCTGACACTTCCTGTGATGTCTCATCCATCTCCCACTGAATGCACCTCTCTGTGCATGTGCCGCCACAACCCTACCTCCTGACTGACTGCACACATGCGGCTTGCATCCCACCGTGGCACTTCCATGTGTTCTAACTGCAGGAAGTTGCGCTGTACACACCGCTTCTCTCTCACCACCGTGACTGCATTTAACCACAGTCGGCGGTACCAATCACACACTTCTCCCCAGGTCACACATATAAAGAGGTACGTTAGGACTAGTAGGGATGGGCGAATCTACTCGTTACTACTCGGTACTCGCCGAGTAGTAAGGGATTCGCCCGACTCGTTACACTGCGAGTAATCTCAGGGATTACTCGCAGTCAGTAACGAGTCCGCAGGGAGCGAAGGAAGAGAGGGGGGAGAAATGCTCCTTACCTCTCTTCCGGCTTCTGCTATGTGCTGTGTGCTGGGCTCTGGGACTTGCGGGCTGTGGCAGCTCCAGGGTCCTAGAGCCCGCCTACACAGAGATGTAGCAGAGCTGAGATAGTTCTCAGCCTGCTCACTCCCTGTGCATAGATATGTATATGTATGCACAGGGTTGTGGCAGTGAAGATGTCGTTTTTGGACTACGTCGGACGGAAGAGGATTTTTGGAGTAAAGATGGAGTCTCTAATGTCTTTTTTGTTTTATTTTTAATAAAAAAATTTTCTCTGTGTTGTGTTTTTTTTTTATATTGAGTACTGGAAATTCATGGCGGTCATGTCTAATATTGGCGTGACCGCCATTAATTTCGGGCTTAGGGCCAGCTGATAATACAAAGCTGGCCCTAACCTCTTTATTACCCAGCGTGCCAATGCCACCAGGGCCGCTGGAAGAGCGGGGTTCAGCGCCAGAAGATGGCGCTTCAATGAATGCGCCATCTTCTGGGGCGGCTGCGGGCTGCAATTTGCAGCGGGGGGTGCCCAGAAAGCTTGGCATCCCTGCGCTGCGGATTCCAGCCCCCAGCTGCTTAGCTGTACCTGGCTAGACATAGAAATTGCGCGGAGCCCCACGCATTTTTTTTTTTATTATTTCATGAAATTCATGAAATAATAAAAAAAAGGGCTCGCCTATATTCTTGTGTCCGGCCAGGTACAAATAGGCACCTGGGGGTTGGGGGCAGCCCGTCGCTGCCTGCTGGATCCGGCTGGTTACAAAAATACGGTGAAGCCCACATAATTTTTTTTTTTGAAAAATCTATAAAACAATCCTAAAAAAGGATTGCATCTTTACTAACCCCTCGACCATGGTGGAGGGGTTAATAAAGAGGCAGTCCCTTTTTTAGGATTGTTTTATGGATTTTTCAGAAAAATTTCACGTGGGCTTCGCCGTATTTCTGGAACCAGCCAGATCCAGCAGGCAGCGACGGGCTGCTCCCAACCCCCAGGTGCCTATTTGTACCTGGCCAGACACAAGAATATAGGCGAGCCCCCTTTTTTTATTATTTCATGAATTTCATGAAATAATTTTAAAAAAAATGCGTGGGGCTCCGCGCAATTTCTATGTCTAGCCAGGTACAGCTAAGCAGCTGGGGGCTGGAATCCGCAGCGCAGGGAGGCCCAAGCTGTCTGGGCACCCCCCGCTGCAAATTGCAGCCCGCAGCCGCCCCAGAAGATGGCGCGTTCATTGAAGCGCCATCTTTTGGCGCTGAACCCCGCTCTTCCAGTGGCCCTGGTGGCAATGGCTCACTGGGTAATTAATGGGTTAGGGCCAGCTTTGTATTATCAGCTGGCCCTAAGCCCGAAATTTATGGCGGTCACGCCAATATTAGACATGACCGCCATGAATTTCCAGTAATCAATATAAAAAAAAAACACAGAGAAAATTTTTTATTAAAAATAAAACAAAAAAGCCATTAGGGACTCCATCTTTATTTTAAAAATCCTCTTCCGTCTGACGTAGTCCAAAACGCAATCTCAGCTCTGCTACTTCCCTGTCTGTGCTTAGACAGACAGGGATGTAGCAGAGCTGAGAACTGACTAAACAGTCAGGGTTCAGCTCAGGGCATTAGGACCTGAGCTGAACTCTGCTGTCAGCCAGACTCGCTCTGCTCCGGAGATTCCTGAGCAGTGACGCAAGTTAATTTATTCACTGCTCTTGCCACCATTCGGGAATCTCCGGAAACAGAAGCAGAGAGACTCGGGGAGCGAGTCTGCGGCTGAGGCGGCAGCGGCGGTGGAGGCAGGGGTAAGTAGCCGGCCGGGCCGGTGCACCCCCCCCTCTCCCCCCTCACCCCCCCTGACCCCCCTTCCCCCCTCCCCCTTCAATCTTTTTTTTTTTTTTTTATTATTCTTTAAAAGCCAGCGGCTTTTTGCTGCTGGCTTTAAAATAATAACATGGGGATTTGCAGGTTTTTCCTCTGCTGCCAGATCCCTTATAGGGTCCGGCAGCAGAGGAATCGCTGCAATACTCGCCTCCCCATTCATTTACATTGGACTCGCTAGACTCGCAACGAGTAGCGAGTCCTGGACTCAGACTCGTTACAGTCTAGCGAGTCCGAGTAATTTAGGATTCGCCCATCTCTAAGGACTAGTACCATTCTGTAATTCCACATTACTTGTCAAAATTGACTTTTTAATTCTCACTCTATCCTAAGTGAATGCAATTGACACATTGCACACTTTGATCAAGAGACCACCAGTACCTATAACCTTAGGCCTCTCCTTGTACTAGACTACAACTCCTGGTCTGTTTGTGCAATAATACTGGCCATACTTCCTATATGAGAGGGATATTAGTGTACATGTACCCATGCAAACTTATATTCACCAGGTTTATTACCTCCCACAGGATATATTCCCTAGGTTAGGTCTGCATTCTGGACATACAGGTAGATATATATGAATTTCTTTCCATTAACCATCTATACACATTGAGTTATTTACTTTTCATTGTCCCTTTTAGAATCAATTCTTACCTGATCACTCTTTCATTGACTACGCCTTACAGAGCCTTCTGCACTATTCAACATCCAGGATATCAGGTAATTGTTATATAGATTAATGCAATATAAGCAACTATTAGTTCAAATAAGTCACATTGCCTATATCATCTCTTTCTCTACAGACTGAGAATCTAAGTTCCTCTTAGTACTACATAAGTCCTCCATTTTTCTCTAGTTGAGGTACTACATAACCCTTCAATCGTGATAGAAATAAGTGGCACCCACTCAGGAGTGAAAGTTTCTACATTAATTTATAACTTTATTAATTCATTAAAAGCTCATACACAAAAAGACAACACAGGGACGTACTTGGGGAAAATGCAAAGGTTGGTACCACAATCGAGCTTTGGGTAGGGTCACATTGGCGTTTTTTGTTTAAAATCCTGATCCGGTTTTGAGCTTTAAAAAAGCTCAAAACCGGACCAGGAAAGGCTCCTGATGGAAGCCTATGCAAAACATCGGATGGCTTCACAAGCCATCCGGTGGCCGGATCCGGCACTGCTGCCTGCGTTTAAAATCATGCAGGCAGCAGTTTTCGCAGCGTTTACCGGGCCGCACTGCGGTCACCGATGGCTCAGGATGTGTAATCCCTGAGCCATCCGGTAACTGCCGAGGTTGCAGTTCCCGGCTATTGGCGGGATCCGCAACCTCAATAAAGAGTAAAATTGTTGATCTAAATGACTTTTTAAGGTCTGTAGGGGGGCTTAGACCCCCCTACAGACCGGCCGCCCACTTCTATAGTGTACTTCAGCTATATCTCACGGGGCACGGGCTCCCCGGAGCAAAGTGCCCCCCCCCCGTATCACTATACAGGGGTGCCTACACCCCTCTATTACAATGATGCTTTAATGATGTCCAAAAATGCAGTACAAAAAGGATTTTAGCAATCGCAATGTAAGTTGATACTTACATGGTGTTGTAGGCAGAGTCCCGAGAAAACCATGGGCGGGGCTGTGTGCAGCAGCCTCCGCCCACTCCTTCTTGATGGCCGCCCCCTCTGGCCGTAATCCAGTGTTGTGAGGGCGGGCACGTCGTTAAAGGGGCGTGGCTAACCGCGGCAAATAGTTAGCCACGCCCCTTTAACGACGTGCCCGTCCTCACAACACTGGATTACGGCCAGAGGGGGCGGCCATCAAGAAGGAGTGGGCGGAGGCTGCTGCACACAGCCCCGCCCATGGTTTTCTCGGGACTCTGCCTACAACAGCATGTAAGTATCAACTTACATTGCGATTGCTAAAATCCTTTTTGTACTGCATTTTTGGACATCATTAAAGCATCATTGTAATAGAGGGGTGTAGGCACCCCTGTATAGTGATACGGGGGGGGGGCACTTTGCTCCGGGGAGCCCGTGCCCCGTGAGATATAGCTGAAGTACACTATAGAAGTGGGCGGCCGGTCTGTAGGGGGGTCTAAGCCCCCCTACAGACCTTAAAAAGTCATTTAGATCAACAATTTTACTCTTTATTGAGGTTGCGGATCCCGCCAATAGCCGGGAACCGCAACCTCGGCAGTTACCGGATGGCTCAGGGATTACACATCCTGAGCCATCCGGTAACCGCAGTCCGGTATTCTGCACACATTTTTGTAACAAATGTGTGTGCCCGGCATTGCGTTCACCGCATCCGGATCCGGATGCGGTGAATGCAATTTAGCTTAGCAATGTGACCCTACCCTTTAACACCTGGGCTAAGCATAGAATCAAAATGTTTATATCACACTAGATGGTGGCCTGATTCTAATGATTCTAGAATATGTATGTAGTTGATGTATGAAGATTTAAGAATAATGCAATGCGAAGCTGGATTTAAATCCCACGCCAATATCGCTGATTGGTTCTGGTCGGCCACGACCTATCAGCGAAGCATGGTTCAAATCAAACGCCAATTCACGGCTGGACTGCGCCTGTCACTGATTGGTCGCACTAGCTGCCCGCGACCAATCAGCAAAGCGGGATTTGTGTTACAGACAAACAGACAGAATTAGCTGATTATATAGTAGATGCCTACAGCAGTGCCAGTGATCAGTGGTGTCAGTGTACAGCAGTGTCAGTGTACAGCAGTGTCAGTGTACAGCGCTGTCGGTGTACAGCGGTGTGGGTGTGCAGCGGTGTGGGTGTGCAGCGGTGTCGGTGTGCAGCGGTGTCGGTGTGCAGCAGTGTCGGTGTGCAGCGGTGTCGGTGTGCAGCGGTGTCTGTTCAGTGGTGTCGGTGTACAGCGGTGTGGGTGTGCAGCAGTGTGGGTGTGCAGCAGTGTGGGTGTGCAGCAGTGTGGGTGTGCAGCAGTGTCGGTGTGCAGCAGTGTTGGTGTGCAGCACATCACCAGAGGGCGGCTGTCAGCGGCTCCGAGCGCCCTGGGCGTGCGGTCCAGTCCCCCGCTATCCGGTCCCGAGCTCTGTGGCCAGATCCGGCTTTTGTGGCCAGAGTGCGCCTGTCTGTTTTTGCGTAAAGGAAATCCTGGGCGTGACCATACAGCAACACGGAATTTCCAATACAGAGAGACAGACACGATAAGACGATTATATAGTAGATTAAGAACGTTTCACGAAGCGTGTTCAATACTTTTTCCAGGTGTCATTTCTCTGGTTTGATTTCTTTGCCTGTGAGGATGGAGGAGGTTGTGAGGATTGAGGTGATTGTAAAGATGGGTGAGGCTATGAGGATGAAGGAGGCTGTGTGAGGATGGAGAAGGCTGTGAGGATGGAGGATGCTGCGAGGATGTAGAAGGCTATGAGGATGTGGAGGATGTGAGGATGGGGGAGGCTGCTAGGATGGAGGAGGCTGCAAGGATGGGAGAGGCTGTGAGGGTGAAGGAGGCTGTGAGGGTGGAGGAGGCTGTGAGGGTGGAGGAGGCTGTGAGGATGGAGATGGCTGTGAGGAGGGAGGAGGCTGTGAGGATGGGGAGGCTGTGAGGATGGGGAGGCTGGGAGGATGGAGGAGGCTGTGAGAATGGAGGAGGCTGTGAGGATGTGGAGGCTGCTCCCCCCCTCTCCTTCAGGCCCGATTGACTGGTCTGTCTCTCTGCTCCCCACCCCCCCGGCCCCTGAGGCTTTCTGGCAGCCCCCGCATGCTTCGGAGACACTCATCACCTGTTGTTGGTGTGTGGGGCAGAGGTGCGCACCAGAGAGCGGGTAGAGGTGGCTGGGGCGAGTCACAGGCTGGCACTGGGCACCAGTGTGGAGCTCCATGCTGGAATGGAGCTAGGCGGCCGAGGCTTCCCCTCTGCGCTGGCCTCCACAGCTCCACCATTTTGGTCATTCTGTCTGTTTCTCTGTAACAGACATCCCGCATCGATGATTGGTCGTGCTAGGCGGGATTTCCATTACAGAGAGACAGACACGATAGGGCAATTGTATAGTAGGATGGTAATACACAAACCCACTCTTAGCTATGGGATGACATAGAAATCCACATGGAAGTACACCATTCACTCCTTTCCATTACACTCACCCATATGTCTAAGGTGGCAGGTTTCAGTTCCTCACTGTGCCCACGTGTCATGACTTGTGGTGACCACAAGTAAGGACACATGGGCACAGTGTGGATCTGGAACCTGCCACCTTAGACATATGGGTGAGTGTAATGGAAAGGAGTGAATGGTGTACTTCCATGTGGATTTCTATGTCATCCCATAGCTAAGAGTGGGTTGGTGTATTACCATGTGATATAAACATTTTGATTTTATACTTAGCCCAGTTGTTAAAGCCCGATTGTGGTACAAACCTTTGCATTTTTCCCCAAGTACGTCCCTGTGTTGTCTTTATGTATATTAGGTTTCAATGAATTAATAAATTAATGTAGAAACTTTAACTCCTAAGTGGATACCACTTATTTCTATAAGTAATTGGAGTGTTTCTTATATAGTCCCCACAAAAAACTCCTGGTATATAGGTGGACTTGTCATGAATTAATCATGAGTCTGATATATATATATATGGTGGAGTTTGTGTTGTTTGAACAAATTATTAACCGTTTAATCATGACATTAGATAAAGACATTGTAATCTATACATCTGGTAATGTGCTATCCCCTTTTCAGTTCTCATTTTGACTTACTTTCTCCAGACCACAAAAAAACATACCACAAAATACCCACTTGCCTGGGTACTCTCAGCACCATTGCTCTTTGCCTTACTCTGACCTTTAAAGGTAATTTATGGATTTTGCTACCTCTAGGATTTCCATATATGCTATGTTAATATTTGCCAATTCTGTTTTCTTTTTGTTATGTAAATTAATGTAATTGCATGATTTGTACATTGGTCTATATGTGCACTAGTTTCTTTTTTCATGTATGTTATGGTAAAAAATTTATTTTTTACATTGTTATAGATCAAACCCTGATAAAAATCAAATTTTGATTGAAACGATCGTTAAACAAATAAACGATCTTTTTTATCTGTGTCATGTGTGCTATACTTCTCTATTATCTGCATTATGATAGGCTGGACTGTAGAGGACTGAAGCATTACCAGCAAGCAGTCATGAAGAAGACAGAAGTGTCAGATAAAGGGAGACAGAGGCCACAAACCACTGGCCCTTGGTTATATTTTGCAGATGTTATTAAAGCAAACCATTCAATTCATACCGCCCAAACCCAGGACAGCATGAATCAGGACTTTGCTGTACAATGCAACCAAATATGGCTTTCTATGGATCGCTGCTTCAATTTAGTGATATCATAATTTGAAAAGCTGTCTGTGAACCATAGGAAGAGACCTGACTATTCTCTCTATCCGTATATTACAGATAGACAATTGATGGACAAGTGTTTCCCTATGTACATACATGTCAGTGACCTGTCATTAAGCTGTTCATATCTGTCTGCAAACGCACAGCCAGACACTGATTCATGCTGTCTGTATTTAGAATAACAAGAATCCAATAATAGATTCCTTTTTGTCAACTAAACACCACGAGTCTAGCTAGTAAAACCCATATTGATAAGCCATTGCAGCAGAGAGTTCCATCAGTAATATATTAGGTCACAGGTGTCCTTGTTCACTCTTCTAGCTATTGATTGAAGGGACTCTTCTGCTATATACATGTAGGACAGATGAATTGTGCTACACTTAGAATCTATTAAAGGGATTGTCATGGAAACTGAAACATTACACTTGTATGTTTATCAATTCTAAGTTTATAATTACAAATTCTGTTGAAAATTGTTTTTTGTCAAATTTAGCAATACAGGAGAATTATGATGCAACTAGATGGTGGCCCGATTCTAAAGAATCGGGTAGTCTAGAATCTATATAGAGTTTATTTAGTAATAGGGGAGTGCTGTGAAATTAATTGTGTGTATACAGGCGGCTCAGTGGTTGGCACTGTATACGGTGGCTCAGTGGTATCACTGTATATGGTGGCTCAGTGGTTAGCAGTGTATATGGTGGCTCAGTGGTTAGCACTGTATATGGCGGCTCAGTGGTTAGCACTGTATATGGTGGCTCAGTGGTTAGCACTGTATATGGTGGCTCAGTGGTTAGCACTGTATATGGTGGCTCAGTGGTTAGCACTGTATATGGCGGCTCAGTGGTTAGCACTGTATATGGCGGCTCAGTGGTTAGCAGAGTATACGGCGGCTCAGTGGTCAGCAGTGAGTGGGGTGGCTCAGTGGTCAGCAGTGAGTGGGGTGGCTCAGTGGTCAGCAGTGAGTGGGGTGGCTCAGTGGTCAGCAGTGAGTGGGGTGGCTCAGTGGTCAGCAGTGAGTGGGGTGGCTCAGTGGTCAGCAGTGAGTGCGGTGGCTCAGTGGTCAGCTGTGAGTGCGGTGGCTCAGTGGTCAGCAGAGAGTGCGGTGGCTCAGTGGTCAGCAGAGAGTGCGGTGGCTCAGTGGTCAGCAGAGAGTACGGTGGCTGAGTGGTCAGCAGAGAGTGCGTTGGCTCAGTGGTCAGCAGTGAGTGCAGCACAGGCTGGAGGGGGCAGAGGCTGGAGGGGGCAGAGGAGGGAGGAGGCAGAGGACGGAGGAGGCAGAAACTGGAGGGTTAGAGGAGGGAGGGGTCAGAGGAGGGAGGGGTCAGAGGAGGGAGGGGGCGGAGGCTGGGGGGCAGAGGAGAGCGGAGGCTGGGGGGCAGAGGAGAGCGGAGGCTGGGGGGCAGAGGAGAGCGGAGGCTGGAGGGCTGAACACTCACTGGGCTGTCGGCGGTTCCGGAGGCCGGCCCCGGAGTGCGGGCGGGGCTAGCTCTGTGATGGAGGAGAGTCACCGGGTGTGTGGAGAGAGCGGCAGGACTGGGAGCGGTGGCGGCGGAGGCCGCACACCGGAGTGTGGGCCGGTCCGGGCCGGTTCCCGTATGTTGGTGGCGCACACCAGGCTGTGTGCGGAGCCAGTGGCGGGATGGCGGTCCCTGATGGAGAGTGGGCGGTGAGCTGCAGGGCTGTGGGCCGGATGTGGGTGGGCGCAGACGGGGCTCTGTGCAGGGACTGTGGCGGGATAAGGGGGAGTGGTGGCGCTTTAGCGCCCACCGCGAGGCGCTGTGCCATTTCGACAGCGGCTCACGGTGAGTGCTATGCGCTCACCGCTCGTGAGTCTGGTACTTCCGGTTCCGGTCTTTGACACAGGGCTCAAGCCATCACGGAAGTTGAGCGGATTGGCGGGAAGTGGCCTTCGGGTTTTATATATAAGATATATATATAGCAGTACGATGGTATATGGTGGTAATGAGAGCACATGTATAGCAGCACTATGGTATATGGCGGTACATTACAGTACATGTATAGCAGCACTATAGTATATGGCGGTAGATTATAGTAAATGTATAGCAGCACTATAGTATATGGCGGTACATTACAGTACATGTATAGCAGCACTATGGTATATGGCTGTACATTATAGCACATGTATAGCAGCACTATGGTATATGGCAATACTGCGGTGACCGCGGTCCCCCACTCCTCCTGGCCCCCGGTCGTCCACAGTAAAAATAAAAAAATCCTCAGTGAGGATACTCACCTGTCCGGCGGCTCGCTCCACCTCGGCCTTGTAGGTCCTACAGGCCTTTAGGACCTGTAGTTGCCTGGGCAAGCGATCAGCTATGGAGGGGAGGGGGGGCAGGATTGTGTTGGGGGTGCAGAATGGAGCGAGTGGGGCAGGATGGAGGGAGCGGGTCAGGATGTAGCGGGAAGGGGGGACAGGATGGAGACGGCAGGGCAGGATGGAGACGGCAGGGCAGGATGGTGGTGGGGGAGGGGTAGGATGTAGGCGGCAGGGCAGGATGTTGGCGGGGGGTGAGAATGGTGATGGGGGTGCGGGATGGAGTCGGGGGGGCAGGATGGTGTTGGGGGTGTCAGGATGGTGTTAGGGGTGTCAGGATGGTGTTGGGGGTGTCAGGATGGTGTTGGGGGTGTCAGGATGGATAGGGGGTGGAAGGATGGTGTTGGGGGTGTCAGGATGGATAGGGGGTGGCAGGATGGATAGGGGGGGCAGGATGGATAGGGGGTGCAGGATGGATAGGGGGTGCAGGATGGATAGGGGGGGCAGGATGGAGGCGCTCCTCCTGACCCCCTCCGCTCAGCGCGGCACCCGTCCCTCTGGGCCTCCAGTCTCTGTGGCCCCCCCCCCTCCTCCCCTCCCTCTGGGGCTGCACACCCCCCGCCCCCGCTCCTTCATGGTGATAATAAAAATACTTACCCTGCGGCGGCTCGCTCCACCCGTCTTGTAGGTGGCAGGACAGGACCTGTCGTTGGCTGGGAAACCGATCTGCTGGGGGTGAGTGGGCAAAGCGGGGTCAGTGGGCAGAGTGGGGGATGAGTGGGAAGAGCAGGGGTTAGTGGGCAGAGTCATTGGGCAGAGCAGGGGTGAGTGGGCATAATCAGTAGTCAGAGCAGGGTCAATAGTCAGAGCTGGGGTCTGTGGGCAGAGCTGGGGTCAGTGGGCATGGTCAGTAGCCAGAGGGGGGGGGGGGTAAGTAGGCAGAGCAGGGTCAGTGGGCAGAGCGGGGGTGAGTGGGCAGAGTGGTGGGTGAATGGGCAGAGCAGGGTCAGTGAGCAGGATTGGGGCGTCAGTGGTCAGAGCAGGGTAATAGCGGGGGTCAGTGGTCAGAGCAGGGGTCAGTGGGCACAGTCAGTAGGCACAGCAGGAGTTAGTGGGAAAAATCAGTGGGCAGAGCAGGGGTGAGTGGGCACAGTCAGTGAGCAGAGCAGGGGTCAGGGGGCAGAGCGGGGGTGAGTGGGCAGAGCAGGGTTTAGTGGGCATAGCAAGGGTTATTGGGCACAGTCAGTGGGCAGAGCAGGGGTCAGTGGGCAGAGTGAGTGGGCAGAGAAGGGTCAGTGGTTAGAGCATGGGTGAGTGGGCACGGTCAGTTGGCAGAGCAGGGGTCAGTGGGCATGGTGAAAGGGCAGAGCGGGGGGTGAGTGAACAGAGGGTGGTCAGTGGGCAGGGTGAGTGGTAAAAGCAGGGGCGAGTGGGCAGAGCGGGGGTGAGTGGGCAGTGTGAGGGGTAAGTGGGCATAGCATGTTCAGTGGGCAGTGTGAGGCGTGAGTGGGCAGTGTGAGGGGTCAGTGGGCAGAGCAGGGTCAGTGTGAGGGGTGAGAGGGCAGAGCAGGGTCAGTGGGGCATGTGAGGGGTCAGTGGGCAGAGCAGGGTGAGTGGGCAGTGTGAGTGGTCAGTGAGCAGAGCAGGGTCAGTGGGGCGTGTGAGGGGTCAGTGGGCAGAGCAGGGTGAGTGGGCAGTGTGAGTGGTCAGTGAGCAGAGCAGGGTCAGTGGGCAGAGCAGGGTGAGTGGGCATTGAGGGGTCAGTGGGCAGAGCATGTTCAGTGTGCAGAGGAGGGTCAGTGGGCAGTGTGAGGGGTCAGTGGGCTGAGCAGGGCGAGTGGGCAGAGCAGGGTCAGTGAGGGGTCAGTGGGGAGAGGATGGTCAGTGGGCAGAGCAGGGTCAGTGAGGGGTCAGTGGGGAGAGGATGGTCAGTGGGCAGAGCAGGGTCAGTGTGAGGGGTCAGTGGGCAGTGAGGGGTGAGTGGGCAGAGCAGGATGAGTGGCCAGTGTGAGGGTTCAATGGGCCGAGCAGGGTGAGTGGGCAGAGCATGGTCAGTGGGCATA
>JARQOC010002950.1:0-20341 GCA_033576535.1 Allobates femoralis | reverse complement strand
CTGGAGTGATGAGACAAAAGTCAATAGACTAGGCTCTAAAAAGCCAAGGAGAAAAGGGAAATGGGCTACTGTCCGAGAAATTGAAGGAACTATCAATCAGCACAGGAAGTCTGATAATATAGTACACTTGAGTACTATGGATATGAAAAGGAAGACATTGTGTTCCTGTAGGACAACAAACCAAAGCATATGTCGACATTGGCAAATAAATATTTCAATGACAAGGAAGAAGAGGTGCTGGAATGGCCCCCACAATCCCCAGACCTCAACAAAATTGAATACTTGTAGATAGAGTTGAAGAAAAAGCTGTATACATAGACCAGTAAGCACCAACATTGGGAACATGTAAGAGAGACCTGGGCATGCTTAAATCTGATCGAGACCATGCTTAGAAGGATTCAAGCAGGGTTGAAAGCCAAAGCTGGATTTACAAAATACTAACAAAATAATAAAAATGTTAACTTAGATTTTTAGGAGCAAAACAGTAACAATGCTGTCACATGGCAAGAATATGCATAACTAATCATATGCTAAACAGTTGCAAGACAATTTTATATATTGCCCCCTTCACAAGTCCATTTAAAAAATGCACATGTGGCTTGTTACTTTTTGACCATTTGAATGTACATGTGTGACATCCTTGTGACAACTATGTGACACGTATCAGAACAAAATGCAGGACACTAAAATTAATGTTTTTTAGTTGAAGATGTACAATGAGACATTATGGATGGCTAGATAGATTAATAGCTAAATAAATAACTGAACAAAATGACACGGGTCCCCCCATTTTTGATATACAGGTAAACAAGGTAAAGAGAGCTGTGAGCTGATGTTATCAGGCTGGGAAGGTCCATGGTTGTTTGGCCCTTCTCAGCCTAATAATATACACAGCTGCCCCAGAAGTGGCACATCAAATTGGATGCAGCTATTCTGATTATTTCCCTATGCTCTTTCTGACTATCCTGGTATGCTTGAAATCAGGGTAATGGTTTATGGGGTTGATGTTAGCTGTGTAGTGTCAGCTGGCATCAAGGCCTGCTGTTAATAATAGAGAGGGGTCTATCACACTCCCCTTTTCTATCCCAGTAAGTAAAGGGAAAAAACACACACTTAAAAATAATTAGCTTCAATAAAAACTCACTGAAACCTCCCCTCATTTAAGACTTCATTAAAAAAAAAATGCAGCTCTGCTGTAGCCTATGGTATCTGCAAAATCTGTTGTAGTCCAAAAAAGGATAACTTGAAAAAAAAAGCAAACATACAAAGACAGAGAAATAAGATGATACAATTAACCTTGTTCACCACTTTATTCAAAAGGAGACAAACAATTCCCAGCTAGTCTTATGTAGTCCATGGATTCCAACAAGGAAAGTTGTTGGAATCCATGGAATCCATTTCAGACACTCCATAGACTTTACTTACAGGCAATTCTGAGTCACACTGCACTGCAGGAGACCTAGCGATCTGAAGAGTGTTAACATGGGTAACATTACTTCTCATAAGAGTCAGCGAGTCATGAACAGTGCAGTGTGACCTGCCAACCCTGAACAACGGTAATGTTACTGATGTCAGCAATCTTGAGGGTGCCAGGTCTGCCACAGTGCAGCATGACCCAGTATTGCCTTTAAGCATAGTCTCTTGAGTGTCAGAACGATGCTCCATAGACTTTGTTTGCCGTAATCCCTGAACTAAGTCAGACCAGCTGGGAATTTTTTCTTTTGAACAAAGTAGTGAACGAGGGTAAGTATGTTGTTTTATTTCTATGTTTCTGGTTTTTTCAGATATCCTTTTCTGGACTATGACAGACTTAGTGGACTACAGTGGATTTCCTGCACTACAACGGAACTGCTGTTTTTTTAGTGTTTAACAGTAGTAAAGCAAAAAAGAAAAAAAATACATTAATCTGGTATGTATCTGGCTGTAACTGTACTGACCCAAAGAATAAATTGGTCTTATCACTTTTGCTGCATGGAGAACTTAGCAAAAAAAATTCTAAAAACAAGTGAATCAAGTGAATTGCTGGTTTTTATTCATTATGTGTCTGAAAAATCTGAATTAACAGTGAACAAAAATGTTGTATACCTCACAATAATACCGCTTTGTTTGGTAAAAAAAAGGTTACAGCTCTCAGAATATGGCGGCTTCAAAAAAAAACTCTTTCTTATATATAACATGAAGCATTTTTATTGTGAGATAGAAGAAAAACATATAACACATGATATAAATCTGGTATCGCTGTAATCGCACCAACTCAAAAATAAATTCACCTTATCACTAATACCGCACAGTGAATCATACAAGAATAAAAATAAGAACTATTTTTGCACTTCTTTCTATTTGTTCATTCTACATCCCAAAAATCTTAATAAGGCTCAGTTTACACTTATCCTCTGCTGAGCACCTAAATCAAGGTTTCCATATACGGTAAATCCCCCAAAAAACGTGATTCAGGCAAAACCCCCAATGGAACGACTCACTATAATGAGGCAGATGGAGACAATTTGAACTTCACCGTGTGTCTGTTCCTGCGGTGTCCCTTTATTTTAGGTGTCTTTTTTGCGCACAAGTATGGACAACCACAGTTATGTACTGTAACCATCCCCTAAATATTACCAATGAAATCTTTAACATTTTCCACACAAAACCAGCCCCCACTCAGGTCAGTTATCTGTCCCTGGAAATCTAGAAGGGCTCCCACGTTACTGTTAGAGCAAAAGCTCTGGAAAAGTGACAGCTTCCACCCCTCAAAATCCAGTGGCATGTGTGCTCCCAAATACAAATGCCCCCCTTCTTTTAGACTCCCTGTGAATAAACTGCCATAAGCATCCCCATGTGTGGCATTATTGTTGTGGGAACAGCCCAATTATTAAAATATAGGGTGCTTGTCTCCAAACGTACAAGCTGGGCACCATGTATGGGCACTAAGTTGGCTTATTTGCAATTCTCCAGAAAAAAAAATCACAGCATGGATGATACAGAATTCATTGAGAGGTGCAGTTTCTACATTAAGGTCACTGTTGAGGTATTTCAGCTGTTCTGGCACCTTAAGGCACCACAAATGTAGCATATAAACAATTAAAAAAAAAATTGTGCTCCAAAAGTCAAATAGCATTCCTTCAAGCTCAGTTCTGACATATGGCCAAGCAGTCATTTGTAAGGTTATTTGGGGCATCAACGTGTCCTAGAGATATTGCACAATTAGTTATGGGGTCTAGTTTCACCCCTTATTCCTTATGTAACTAACAAATTTGCACCTGTGGGTTCAAAATACTCACTACTCCCCTACATAAATTAAATTTATGCAGTCATGTGACGCCGGGTTCGCGCGTCACTTCCGGTCGCACACAGGCAGACTTCAGCATGTTATCTGTGCATGCGCGAAGTCTGCCTGTGAACCCTGCGACCGGAAGTGACGCATCCCGGCGTCACATGACCGCGTCGCAGCGGTGACGTGGAGGGCGCAATATTGAAATCGTGCCCGCGCTTTTCTTTTGTATAATGACGCCCATTAGGGAGTATTACAGCAACAAGGCAGGGGTAGCGTGGCACAAGGGACCCACCTACCGGTCAAAATGCCTTCAGGAACGCCCCTCTGACAACATTTTTGTAAGTTTGCAAACTACATTATAGTACTTGTAGATTACTACAAAAGATGAGGCAGGGATGTGTTACAATGCATTCTAAGGTTGCAGGGGCAGGTATTAATAGTTTAGAAAGCTTATTTGGGGTGACAGGTTCCCTTTAATCTCTAATCTCAGTGTCGTGCTAAAGACCAACTCTTGACTGCATTCATCTAACATTTGTGTGTGCCAGGAGTAGGTTGTAGCATTAATTAGGATACGCCAAAAGACTCGCTATTTTCGTCAGCGTTTGTGTCTGACCAGTCCATCTGCAGGGCCTTAATCTCTAATCTCAAGTGTCGTGCTAAAAACCAAATCTTGTCTGCACTTATTTAGCATCTTAGTGCAGCTGCAGTAGGTCGCAGCGTAAATTAGGATACGCCAAAAATCTCGCTATTCTCGTCAGCGTTTGTGTCTGACCAGTCCACCTGCAGGGCCTTAATCTCTAATCTCAATGTCGTGCTAAAAACCATTTCTTGGACGCCTTCATTTAGCTGTAGACAGTCAGCACAACATTGAAAATGTGCAAGGCTGGTGGCAAGGGACAAGGAACTGGACGTGATGGTGGTGCAGGCAGAGGCTGAGGTCGTGTGCAAGCTCGAATTGCGCCACGACAAATGCCCACATCATCTCACTCGACCTTCCTGTCCCAATCTCTAGGGGACCGCAGCAGTACTCCACTATTAAACCAAGACCAGTGTCAACAGGTTGTTAGTTGGATAGCGGATAATGCTTCCAGTCAGTTTGGCACCACCACAAATACCCTGTCTTCCGCACGGTCAAGTGTCAGTAGCTGTGAGACTGGACCGCACATTCCACACCTTGATACTCCTTCCTCCCACCATGCCGAGTGACGGGCCCCGGACATAACTGATCCCAAACTTGGACACTCTGAAGAGCTGTTCACTTATCCATTCATAGATTCTGGCCTCTCGCCAGCTCCAGTTGAAGTGGGTCATGAGGAGATTGTATGTACCAATGCCCAAATATTTGAGCAACCACGGTCTCAAGAAGGCAACGGTGGGAATGTGTCTCAACAAGAGGTGGACGATGATGAGACGCAATTGCCAGAAAATCAGGAGGAGGACCAGGGTGCGCAAGTGGAAGACGATGTGGTGGATGATCCAGTAACTGACCCAACCTGGCAGGAGGACATGCAGAGCGAGGACAGCAGTGCACAGGGGGAGTTAGGCGTAGCATCACAACAGGCCAGAAGAAGCAGGGTGGTGTCCGCAGGCAGAAGCCAGGCAACCGTTCCCCGGAACAACAACACGAGTGAAGTTGCCAGTACAACTGTTAGGTCTTCCCGAGTCTGGCTGTTTTTTAAGGTGTCTGCAGATAATTAAAAAAAGGCCATTTGCAACACCTGCCATGCCAGCGTCAGCAGGGGTAGCAAAACTAGCAGCCTGACCACCACCAGCAGGATCAGGCACATGGCAGCAAAGCACCCGACTTTGTGGGATGTTCACCAGAGTCCAGGAGCATTGCCTGCGGGTGACACCGCTGCGTCTTCCACTGTTGTGGGGGCAAGCCAATCCCCTGTCCATACTGCAGGCGAAGATGCCTCCTATCCTACACCTGTACTTGCACAAGCAGAAATAGCACCATCATCAACCACGTCCTTGTCCCAGCGCAGCGTTCAGTTATCCATACACCAATCTTTGGAACGCAGGCGCAAATACGCTGCCAACGCCGCTCATGCCACAGTTCTAAATGCACACATTTCACGACTGCTTGCGCTGGAAATGTTGCCTTTTAGGCTGGTGGAGACGGAAGTATTCCGCAACCTGATGGCAGCGGCTGTCCCACGTTACTCGGTCCCCAGCCGCCACTATTTTTCCCAGTGTGCCATCCCCACATTACATAAGCACATGTCACAAAACATCATATGTGCCCTTAACAACGCAGTTTCAGGCAAAGTCCACCTAACCACGGACACGTGGACAAGTGCTTGTGGGCAGGGCTGGTACATCTCGCTGACTGCACACTGGGTTAATATTCTGGAAGCCAGGACCCAGTCTGAGCTTGGGATGGAACACAGCCTTCCGACAGCAAGGATTGCAGGCCCTAACTCAGTCAGGGTTTGAGGGGCGTGTCCGGACTCTGCACATGTCGGACGCATAATCTGTGAGCTCCGGCCCGGCACCCTTTACCAGAGCTGCAACGGCACTAACCGGCTCCAATTTTCGACTCCCGGAGAGAGCCCCGGCTACACTAACGCCTGGAGATGCCTAGAGAGGTTCCCGGACCCGCAGCTCATCCCAGAGGCTAACAGATTTTTTCCCGCCGGATAGAGCGGCCTCAGAGGGTCCCAAGATGGCGCCTGCTCCTTCACAGGCTTCCTCCTCACCCCGCGCCTCGCCCCGTGCTCAGGGACAGGATCGTCGGGATGATTGGGGAGATGACTCTCCTCCAGTCACACAACGTTACCTGAGAGGTATGTTGGACTCTCTCCGCCAGTCCATACAGGAGGACCTCAAAGGTATTATAGGAGACTTACGTACGGAAATGGCGGCAATTGGACAACGCACGGAGCATTTGGAATCCAAAATGAGGGAGTACGCATTAGCGCACAATGAGCTGGCAGACGACTACCAACATGTGGTAGAGGATGTAAATTCTTTGAAAGCGTCAATGTGGGCACTGGATGATAAACAACGCGGATGCAACCTTAAGATTAGGGGAATGGAGGACGCTGACCCAGATGAAGACTTGAAGTCACTGATACCTCCATTCCTTGCACAGATTCTCCCAGACGCGGATGCAGCGGACTTGCGAATTGCTAAGGCGTTCCGCCTACCTCGCTCTCCACGCAGCAAACAAGATCTCCCGAGAGATGTGCTAGTGACTTTGATCGTGCCCTCAATAAGGGAATCACTTCTGCGCTCCCTACGCGATAAACCCTTAACGAGCTCTCCCTACTGCGCTTGGGCGATATATCCGGACCTATCGCCGGGCACATTAGCCAGACGCCGGGACTTTGGCCCGTGCTGTAAGATCCTGCGCTCATGCGGAATACAGTACGCCTGGGGCACCCTTGTCAGCGTACTCTTCCGTTATAAAGGAACTCGCCACACATTTGTATCCCCCACTAAACTGAAGCGTGCTCTGGCAAGCTGGAGGCTCTCGTGCCGCTCTGAATCCCCACGCACAAACGACAATGACCGGCAACGTCAGGGAGCTGGACATGGTTTAGACGACGCTGAAGTGTAACGACCTGGGCTCTGGTGAAGGAGGCCGATTAAGGAGTTTATTGTATCCTTTCTTTATCTGGATACCTCCGAGCTTGTTTGAGTGTTCGGAGATTGTGGAAGTGGGCTGTGGGCCACCGCCCCCCCCCAGTTAGCAGGGGAGGTGTACTGGTTATCATTCAGGGGTGGTCTTGTTGCCCTCGCCCAGCCCTTTATGCTCAGACTGCTCTGAGCTTGCATTGTTTACATTTCTGTGCTGTGTTCCGTTGTGTTCGTCTTTTTCTTTGATTTTTAGTTTTTTCTCTCCCCCTTCTCCCCCTCTTCGTCCCTTATTCCCTCCTATTCTTACCCTGCTTTCCTCTCTTCCTCTCCTTCAGATTTTCATACTTCCTCCCCAAGGGAGGAGAGGCACTGTTACATCCTAACTAGGGATGGGCGAATCTACTCGCTAGGACTCGTTACTCGGCGAGTAGTAAGGGACTCGCAGGACTCGTTACTCGGCGAGTTTCCCAGCGTTTACTCGCACGAGTCCAATGCAAATCAATAGCAAACGCTGACAAAACTAGGATTGCCATTGTTTGCATTAGACTCGGCTACTGTGCCAGTGATAGCAGGGAAACTCGCAAAGTAACTGCTGTTACATTGCGAGCCGAGTCCAGCTGTCTTCTCTGTGCAGCTCCAGGGTCCTAGAGCCCGCCTGCTCACAGAGATGATGTAGCAGTGCTGAGATTGTTCTCAGTCTGCTCATTCCCTGTGCATAGACATCTATATACAGTATATGCACAGGGGATGTAGCAGAGAGGACATCGCGTTTTGGACTACGTCGGATGGAAGAGAATTTTTTTAATTAAAGATGGAGTCCCTAATGGCTTTTTTTTTTATTTCAAATAAAATTTTTTCTCCATATTGTGTTTTTTTAACCCTTTATTGGAGATTCTTAGTGGCTGGGTCAAACGTGGCCTGACATTAAGAATCTCGGGCTTAATACCAGCTTGTATAACAAAGCTGGTATTAATCCCTTTATTACCCAGCGTGCCACCGCCACCAGGGCCGCTGGAAGAGCGGGGTTCAGCGGCAGAGGATGGCGCTTCAATGAACGCGCCATCTTCTGGGGCGGCTGCGGGCTGCAATTTGCAGCGGGGGGTGCCCAGAAAGCTTGGGCATCCCTGCGCTGCGGATTCCAGCCCCCAGCTGCTTAGCTGTACCTGGCTAGACATAGAAATTGTGCAGAGCCCCCATGCATTTTTTTTGATTATTTCATGAATTTCAGAGTCAGAGTCTCAGAGTCAGAGTCTCAGAGTCAGAGTCTCAGAGTCAGAGTCACAGAGTCTGAGTCTCAGAGTCAGAGTCTCAGAGTCAGAGTCTCAGAGTCAGAGTCAGAGTCTCACAGTCAGAGTCTCAGAGTCAGAGTCTCAGAATTTCATGAAATAATTTTAAAAAAATGTGTGGGGCTCCGCGCAATTTCTATGTCTAGCCAGGTACAGCTAAGCAGATGGGGGCTGGAATCCGCAGCGCAGGGATGCCCAAGCTTTCTGGGCACCCCCCGCTGCAAATTGCAGCCCGCAGCCGCCCCAGAAGATGGCGCGTTCATTGAAGCGCCATCCTCTGGCGCTGAACCCCGCTCTTCCAGCGGCCCTGGTGGCGGTGGCACGCTGGGTAATAAAGAGGTTAGGGCCAGCTTTGTATTATCAGCTGGCCCTAAGCCCGAAATTTATGGCGGTCACGCCAATATTAGACATGACAGCCATGAATTTCTATTAAATTGTTTTAAAAAAAACACAACACAGAGAAAATTTTTTATTAGAAATAAAAAAAAAGCCATTAGGGGACTCCATCTTTAATTAAAAAAATCCTCTTCCGTCCGACGCAGTCCAAAACGCGATGTCCTCTCTGCTCATCCCTGTGCATAGATATAGATGTCTATGCACAGGGAATGAGCAGACTGAGAACAATCTCAGCTCTGCTACATCAGGCAGCAGGCGGGCTCTAGGACCCTGGAGCTGTGGCAGCCAGCACACAGAGCAGACAGGACTCTTATCTGTGCGAGTTTCCCAGCAGCGATTACTTGCAAAGTAAACGAGTCCAATGCAAATAAATGACAAAACTAGGATTGCTTCAGGCTGAAGCTTCCGAGACACATCTGCGATTTGTAAATCTCACACTACTCGCTATTACTCGCTTCCCCATTCATTAACATTGGACTCGCTAGATTCGCAACGAGTAGCGAGTCCTGTGCTCGGACTCGCTAGAGTCAAGCGATTCCGAGTAATTTAGGATTCGCCCATCACTAATCCTAACGCCATGTCCTTTAAGATCCTCTCCCTCAACGTACGGGGCTGGAACTCCCCAGCAAAGAGGTCCTTTTTGTGGAGGGAGGTTGCTCAATCCCGTGCTGAGGTGGTGTGTGTGCAGGAGACGTATTTGCTGGAGGGAGACAATAGTAGACTTCATAATCCCAGGTACCCTAACATCTTCTTCGCTACCAATGCAGTGAAGAAAGCGGGGGTCTGCATTATGACGAGCGCTTCCCTTCAGTTTCAGATGAAACGGGTAGTTGCGGACCCGGCGGGTCGTTATCTTATTGTCATTTGCGAAATTGCTGGTATAACGTTCACTCTGGTAACGGTCTATGCCCCTAACGAGGGACAATTCCGGTTTCTGAAGACGCTGCTGGGGAAACTGAGGGGGGAGGGCGAATGCAGACTCATCATCTGTGGTGACTTCAACGCGGTCATGGAGGCTAGACTGGACTCCTCGGCCTCGGTGAGGCGTAAGCAGAGGGACCTGCTGCCCCTCTGCCGTGAGCGGCGCCTCCACGACATCTGGCGATACCTCCATGCGGGAGAAAGGGACTACTCGTTCCACTCTGGTCTGCATGGGTCGTACTCCAGGATAGACTTCTTCCTGGTGGACGACCTGTCCCTCGCGGATTGCAGGGGGCAGAGGTGGGAACCATTACATGGTCAGACCATGCGCCGGTGTCTTTGGAGGTGTCGTTGGGTGGCGGTGGAGACAGACCCAGGAGGTGGAGACTCTCCCCGGATTTGCTGATTGACCAACAGATTTTGTCTGAGACTGACTCAGACATTAAAATTTTCTTTCAAGAAAATGACACGGGTGAGGTGTCGGAAAATGTCTTGTGGGCTTCTCACAAGGCAGTGATCCGAGGTCTCCTGCTTAAGACCGCTGCGCGTAAAAAGAAGATGAGGGATGTGCAGAGAAGGGAGTGGATAGCGACGATTCAGGATCTAGAGACGAGAAACAAAGCTGCCCCCACGTTGGCCTTGCTGACTGAGATCAATAAAGCCCGCTATCAACTACGACTGCTTTTACTGCACCAATACGAGACGGGACTGCAAAAGCTAAAAACCCGATATTATGCTATGGGTGATAGGGCTGGTAGGCTCTTGGCCAGGAGACTGAAAACCAAATCTATCCAATCAATGACCACTCTCATGCGTGATTCTGGGGGAGGTGAGGTCAGAGACCCTCGACAGATGGTAGAGGTATTTGCATCCTACTACAGACAGCTATATAACTTATCAGGTGATACGACGACCCCGCAACCGACGGCCTCTGGCATACGGGATTATTGGGGGTCGGTGGAGCTTCCCGCGGTCTCTCCGGATGCCCTGGAGGAATTAAATCGCCCGTTTTCCACTGTGGAAATTCTGCGGGTTATTGCCACCCTGAAGTCGGTTACAGCCCCAGGCCCAGATGGCTTCATTAATGAATATTACAGGGCGTTTGGGGAGACCCTGACACCGTTTCTCCTCAGGATATTTAACTCATGGAGGGAGACGGGCTCTATCCCCACTGAGGCGTTGGAGGCAACAGTGACGACGATACCCAAACCTGGGAAGAATCCGGAACTCCCTGAGAGTTACCGCCCAATTTCTCTCCTCAACACAGATTTAAAAATCTACTCCAAGCTTTTGGCGATGAGATTGGCTGAAGTAGTTCCCCATCTGGTCCATCCGGACCAGGTGGGATTTGTGGCCCACAGACAGGTGAGAGATGGGACCCGGAGGATGATCAACCTAATTGAACTGGCAGAAAAAAGGGGGGTCCCCAGTGTATTCCTGTCCTTGGACGCTGAGAAGGCCTTTGACAGAGTGCACTGGGGATACCTCACGGAGGTCCTGAGGAAGTTCGGCTTTTCTGGCCCCATACTTTCCTCTATTATGCGACTGTACACCTATCCTACCGCCAGGGTTTTCTCCTCCGGGTTCCTCTCTGACCCTTTTCAAATAACCAACTTAACGAGACAGGGTTGTCCCCTTTCTCCTCTGATATATGCTTTGGCTGTGGAACCTCTCACCGCGAAGCTCCGAGCTGACTCAGAAATACAGGGAATGTGTGTTGGGGGGAGAAAACACGTGGTGGGACTGTATGCGGACGATATTATCATCTCGTGTACTCAGCCCGTCACGTCTCTCCCGGTGGTATTAGATCGTCTCCTCTCCTTCGCAAAAGTCTCCTACTACAAGCTTAACGCTGCAAAATCAATGGCGTTTCCGGTTCATCTTCACCGAGAGGTGATACGGGAGTTGTCGGGATCCCTGCCATTCCAGTGGACTCCCGGGGGGATTCCATATTTGAGAGTTACCCTGTGCCCCTCACCAGAGATGGTGCGGCGTAACGTTGATCCCATCCTCACAGCCCTCCGTCGGGCATCAGATGCTCAGGTGAATTCCCCGCTGTCATGGATGGCAAGGATCCAGACATTCTGGATGATTTGGCTGCCACGTTTTCTATATTTGTTTCGCTGCGTTCCGCTTTTGTTCTCTTCAAGAATTTTGCGAAATCTTCAATCTCAGACCAACAGATTCATGTGGGCCACTAAACGACAAAGGATACAGAGAAAAGTGATGTGCCTGGGCCTACGAGGGGGGGTATGGGGGTCCTGGACCTGTCGTCCTACTACAAAGCTTCCATCCTGGAAACCAGTAAAATATGGTGGCAGGGTGCGTCGGACTTAGGGTGGTTTCAACTGGAGTCCAGTGTGATGGGTCGGAACTCCCTCAGGGAGCTCCTCGAGGCGGAGTCCTTGGCACCGGTGCGGATTTCCCACAGACTGGAGTCAATAAAAGCCTTGCTGCATGTATGGAGACATGCCCCTCGAGCATGGACTAGGTTTCCGCCACGTGAGATCTCCATGAGGGCCCTTCTACTACATATCCCATCCCTGCGCATAACCGACTGGATTGAGGGGGGCCTGGTGACCCTAGAACATATTGCCTCTGGATCGGGGATAATGTCGACACGGGTTCTGGCGGAGACGCACCCACACCTAGCACATACCTACTTTCAACTTTGTCAGGTAACACATTTCCTCATCGCACGTGAGGTGGGAATGTCCTTTAGTGCCCTCTCTCCCTCGCCCTTGCGTACTTTCATTCTATCCCCCCCCGCAAACCGTAAGGGTCTCTCGACGCTCTATAGGGCCTTTACTGAGGGAAGCGTAGACTCGGCACCTGCATACAGGACTAAATGGCAGGAAGATCTGGGATTTGAAGCTGATGAGGAAGAATGGCTGGGAGCTGTGTGTTGTGTCCACAGGGCCACCAAGTGTATTAACCATCTGGAGCAACTGAAAAAAATCCATCTACGCTGGTATACACCGCCATCAGTGGTTGCGCATTTTGACCCCACGACCTCGCCTTTATGTTGGAGGCTATGTGGTCAGAAGGGGACACTTGCTCATATTTGGTGGTCCTGTCCGAAGGTTGCACAGTTTTGGACAATAGTGGAATCTCTGATGTCCTCTATTATGGAGGTGAGGGTTCCCCTGTCCCCCCAGGCGGCAGTCCTACATTTGGGATTGGAGAGTCTCCCGCCGGTACAGCGACTCCTAGCCACATATATTCTGATAGCGGCACGACAGTGTGTTGCGTCGAGGTGGAAAGCTGTCTCCCCCCCCCACGATGAGCGACCTCACTTCACGTCTCAACCTGATTTTTACTTATGAACATGCCCTAGCAATGGACTCCGCCCCGAGGCGGTATGTACGTGAGGCATGGACTTTATGGGCAGTTCATCCAATAGCGGCCCCTCTCCCGTGATACGAGAGGCCTGTGGGATGGGATGGGAGACATTTATGTCTTTTTACTTGGTGCCTTTCCTCCCTTCCTCCCCCTTTCCCCTTTCCCTCACCCCCTTCCCTTGGCCCTCCTCCCATCTCCCTTCTTCCCCCCTTCCCCTACCTTTCTCCTTTTCATTTCCCCTTCTTTTCTCCCCTGACCTTTTCCTATTCACTCTTTTTCCTCACTTAACGATCAGTACCTGACGTATTTCCCCCCCGCTGCTTTGTATTTCTTCCTTTTTTTTTTCTTTCTTTTTTATTATTTCAGTATTACTCTTTTCTTCCCCATTTTTCCATATGCTGTTTCTTGTGGATATACACACCGTGTTTGAGTTGTTTATTGAAACTTTACTGAAGTAGACTGGAGATCCATGTTGGTTACATCCAGTTTTTGAAGTCTGTTGTTTATGTGTATTTTTGTAACAAGAAAACTTCAATAAAAAACTATTGATGATAAAAAAACTCAGTCAGGGTTTCACCCACAGTGCACAGCTCTGGCTCGTCATGCTCCTCAGCCTCCTCCTCTTCCTCCACTTCACCGTTCACACCAGTCCCAAGCTGGAAGCACTGCAGCACTGCCTCGGCTAAGCTGCAACAGGCTGTGCTGAAGCTAATATGCGTAGGTGACAAACCCCACAACGCTGAAGAGTTGTGGACAGCTCTGAAACAGCAGGCAGATCACTGTCTCACACTGCTGAACCTACAGCCTGGCATGGTCGTGTGTGACAATGGCCGGAACCTTGTGGCGGCTCTGAGGCGAGCTGACACATGTTCCATGCGTGGCCCATGTGCTCAACCTCGTGGTTCAGCGGTTTATTAAATCTTACCCGGACCTGTGTGATCTGTTCGTCTAAGTATGCTGCCTGTGTGCTCATTTTAGAAATATCTATACAATGCTATGCTGCACTCAATCCTGTCTATGAAGGTGCTAACTAAACACAATTCTATTTCAAATATACAATAGTTGCACTCGACATAGAGTTATTTCTAAATAGAGACAAAATGATAATGAAAAAGTAGAGATACTTGGTATTATGGAAATGGCCAAATCGATAATTCACCCAGTTGCAACGTTGCGGCGATCTCTATTAACTGGGTCCTAACACTAATGCAACTGCCTGATGTCGTTCCGGGCTTTTCCTCATCGGCTGATACCAGACAACAATGGATTAGCAGTCTTATAACTAAAGACAGGTGCTTTGAATATCTAATTGGTGCCTTGGGAAAAAAGGTTAACCCCTTAGGCGCGCTAGAGACTGATACCAGAGGGCAATAGCTTATCTCTGACAACTAGAGTGTGGAAAGGTGCTAGCATATGGGTGCAGACCCATGTCATATCTATACAATGCTATGCTGCACTCATTTTAGAAATTCACCTACTGCTCCTGCCAGCTTTGCCGGCTTTAAGCGGCGTTTGCAGCTTCCGGCAAACAGACTGGTGTGTGATGTCCCCACGCATTGGAATTCCATACTGCATATGTTGGTCAGGATTTGTAAGCAGAAGAGGGCAGTTATTGAGTACCAGCATCAACTAGGCCATCGGTATACGGTTCAAACTCCACACATAAGACCACAGGAGTAGACATGGATGTCCGACATATGTACCATCCTACAAAACTGAGGACTCCACCAAGATGGTGAGCGGCGATGACGCCATCATTATCATCACCATCCCGCTTCTCTGTCTTCTAAAATGCTCTCTGCTCAAAATCAAAGACGATGCATTGCAGGCGGAGCACGATGTGTTGCAGCAAGAAACCGTACTGGGTGATTACACACAGCCCAGCCTCATCTCATCCCAACGTGCATTGGAGGACTATGACGAGGAGGAAGAGGAGGAAGAAATAGAGCTACTTTCATGCGGAATTGACAGTAATACATGCACAACCGTCAGACCGTCGGTTGAGCGTGGATGGCCAGAGGACAGGGGAGAGGAAGCCAGCATGGACCCTGAAGTCTTGCCTGTTAACAGCCTGGCGCACATGGCTGACTTTATGTTACGCTGCCTATTTCGTGACCCTCGCGTTATCAAGATCTTGGCGGACACTCATTACTGGTTGGTGACACTTTTAGACCCACGCTACAAAGAGAACTTTATTTCTCTTATTCCCGAGGTGGAGAGGTCTACAAAAATGATGCAGTACCAGAAGGCCATAGTCGTTGAATTAGTCAAACAATTCCCTTCTGAAAACCCTAGCGGCAGAGGTCACAATTCTGTGGACAACCAAGGCGTCCGGCCGAGAGAGGCACAAGTCCAATCCAACAGAGGTAGGGGAACACTCTCAAAGATCTGGGACAGTTTTCTCAGCACCTCCCGTAGCACAGGCCCTGAGGTGCGGGGTAGTGTCACAAGAACTGCAAAGTTTGCCAAGATGCTGAGGGAGTACCTTGCCAATCATACTAAAGTGCTCCTAGACTCCTCTGTGCCTTATAATTATTGGGTATCCAAGCTGGACACGTGGCAGGAATTGGCTCTCTACGCCTTGGAAGTCCTGGCCTGCCCTGCCACTAGCGTTTTGTCAGAGCGTGTTTTTAGTGCCGCAGGTGGAATCATTACAGATAAACGCACCCGCCTGTCAACTGAAAATGCTGACAAGCTGACTTTGATCAAGATGAACAAGGGTTGGATTGGGCCTGACTTCACAACACCACCACCAAGTGATAGCGGAATTTAAATTTTGTGCCTGTGGATTGCCATGCACCTCTGCACACTCACACATCGGTACACACTTCATGTCTTTGGCTACTTGCTGTACTGCTCCTCCTTCTCCTCATCCGCCACCATCATATGATCAGTGTGACCGTGGTTCATGATGCCACAAAACCAGAAATTGTTTACATCATATTTATGATGATGATGAGCCTAACCGTTCAAAAGTTAGGCATTAGTTTCATTTATACCCCCCAGGGGTAAATGTTTTAGTCCATGCTTACAGAATCGGTATTACAAGTACAGGAGACCCGCTCCTTTGTAATGGGAACAATTTTTTGAGGCTCTCCTCCATGTGTCTTCCCAGGGGCATCGCAATGCCTCCCAATTTATGGCAGCCCTTCCTAGGGCAATCCTACAAAAGACCCACTTCCTTAAAATGGGCACATTATTTAAAGAGGCTCTCATGCACGCCTCTATCCAGGGGCATTGTGGTGCCCCCCAATGTTTAGCAGCCCTGTCTAGGGCAATACTACAAAAGACCCACTTCATTAAAATGGGCACAATATTAAAAGAGGCCCTCATGCACGCCTCTATCCAGGGGCATCTTGGTGCCTCCCAACTTTTGGCTTCCCTGCCTAGGGCAATCCTACAAAAGACCCACTTCCTTATAATGGGCACAATATTAAAAGAGGCCCTCATGCACGCCTCTATCCAGGGGCATCAAAGTACAACACTATTTTTGACTTCCCTGCCTAGGGCAATCCTACTAAAGACCCACTTCCTTATAATCGGCACAATATTAAAAGAGGCCCTCATGCACGCCTCCATCCAGGGGCATCAGAGTGCAACACAATTTTTGGCTGCCCTGCCTAGGACAATACTACAAATTACCCACTTCCTTAAAATGGTCACATTATTTAAAGAGGCCCTCATGCACGCCTCCATCCAGGGGCAATGAAGTGCCTCCCAACCTTTGGCAGCCCTGCCTAGGGCAATACTACAAATGACCCACTTCCTTATAATGGGTACATTATTTAAAGAGGCCTTCATGTACGTCTCTTCCCAGGGGCATGGGAGTGCCACACAATTTTTGGCTGCCCTGTCTACGGCAATCCTACAAAAGACCCACTTCCTTACAATGGGCACATTATTTAAAGAGGCCCTCATGCACACCTCTATCCAAGGCATTGGGGTGCCTCCCAATGTTGAGCAGCCCTGCCTAGGTCATTACTACAAAAGGCCCACTTCATTAAAATAGGCACATTATTTAAAGAGGCCCTCATGCAGCCTCTATCCAAGGGCATTGGGGTGCCTCCCAATGTTTAGCAGCTCTGCCTAGGGCAATACTACAAAAGACCCACTTGCTTAAAATGGGCACATTATTTAAAGAGGCCTTCATGTACGTCTCTTCCCAGGGGCATTGAAGTGCCTCCCAACTTTTGGCAGCCCTGCCTAAAGTAATACTACAAAAGACCCACTTCCTTAAAATGGGCACATTATTTAAAGAGGCCTTCGTGTACGTCTCTTCCCAGGGGCATGGGAGTGCCACACAATTTTTGGCTTCCCTGCCTAGGGCAATCCTACAAAAGACCCACTTTCTTATAATGGGCACATTATTTAAAGAGGCCTTCATTTACATCTCTTCCCAGGGGCATGGGAGTGCCACACAATTTGTTTGAAAAAAATCTTTCATATAATCCAAAAAACTAACATACACCAACTCTGTCTCACAAGTGGGTATGAGCCCTTAATATTTTTTCCATGAAAATCTAATTTGGTTTCATTTTGTAACGTTTCTTGACAGTCCGTAAAAGTGGCGTAATAGTCTGACAACATTGTTTACAGCAGTAACCTTGGGGTCTGAAATGCTTACAGGGGTCTTCCCCATGCTGTTCCCATGTCATTTGAGCACTGTTCTGATACTTTTGTGACATTTTTAAGGTTTTTCCATGCTGTCGGGGGTCATGCCAGAAAAATACTCGGGTCTCCCATAGGATAACATTGGGCTCGGTACTTGGGTCGAGTACACGAGTATGTTGGGATGCTCGACCTGAGCTTCGAGCACCCGAGCATTTTAGTACTCGCTCATTTCTATGTAGAATTATTAGGCAACTTAATAAAAAACAAATATATTCCCATCTCACTTGTATATTTTCAACAGGTAAACTAATATAACAGCACACAATTTAGAAAAAAACATTTCTGACATGCAAAAACAAAGCACAAAAAAATTAGTGACCAATATAGCCACTTTTCTTTATGATGACACTCAACAGCCTTCCAACCATAGAATCTGGCAGTTGCTTGATCTGTTTACAATCAACATTGCATGCAGCAGCCACCACAGCCTCCCAGACACTGTTCCCAGCGGTGTACTGTTTTCCCTCCCTGTAGATCTCACATTTTATGAGGGACCACAGGTTCTCTATGGGGTTCAGATTAGGTGAACAAGGGGGCCATATCATTATTTTTTCTTCTTTTAGACCTTTATTGGCCAGCCACGCTGAGGAGTAGTTGGATGCATGTGATGGAGCATTGTCCTGCATGAAAATCATGTTTTTCTTGAACGATACCGACTTCTTCCTGTACCACTGCTTGAAGAAGTTGTCTTCCAGAAACTGGCAGTAGGTCCGTGAGTTGAGCTTCACTCCATCCTCAACCCGAAAAGGTCCCACAAGTTCATCTTTGATTATACCAGCCCATACCAGTACCCCACCTCCACCGTGCTGGCATCTGAGTCAGAGTGAAGCTCTCTGCCCTTTCCTGATCCAGCCTCTGGCCCATCCATCTGGCCCATCAAGAGTCACTCTCATTTCATCAGTCCATAAGACCTTTGAAATATCAGTCTTAAGATATTTCTTGACCCAGTCTTGACGTTTTAGCTTATGTTTCTTGTTCAAAGGTGGTCGTTTTTCAGCCTTCCTTACGTTGGTCATGTCCCTGAGTATAGCACACCTTGTGCTTTTTGATACTCTAGTAACGTTGCAGCTCTGAAATATGGCACAACTGGTGGCAAATGGCATCTTGGCAGCTTTACACTTGATTTTCCTCAATTCATGGGCAGTTATTTTGTGCCTTTTTTGCCCAACATGCTTCTTGCAAACCTGTTGGTTATTTGGCATGAAACGCTTGATTGTTCTGTGATCACGCTTCAAAAGTTTGGAAATTTCAAGACTGCTGCATCCCTCTGCAATACATGTCACAATTTTGGCCGGCCAAATCTCTCTTCTGACCCATTTTGCCTAAGGAAAGGCATTTGCCTAATAATTAAGCACACGTCATATAGGGTGTTGATGTCATTACATCACATCCCTCCTCATTACATAGATGCACATCACCTGATTTACTTAATTGGTAGTTGGCTCTCAAGCCTATACAGCTTGGAGTAGGACAACATGTATAAAAAGTATCATGTGATCAAAATACTCATTTGCCTAATAATTCTGCACACAGTGTATGTCACGAAAAAACAATTTCATAATCACTGGAATATGTTGAAGGGTTGATAAAATAACATAAAGACTCACAAGGTGACACTGGTCCAATTTCTAAAATTTAGCCTGGTCAATAAGGTCATCAAGGTATTAAATGTTTTGATCACCATGATGCACCGAGCACCTGTAAAGTCATGAGCCTTGAAATGCGTAAACCCACAACATGGTGCCATCCTGTCTTCCTGTACTGTTTCCTCTGTGTTATTGTTAGGGATGAGCGAGTATACTCGTTACTATTCGGTACTCGCCGAATAGTACGGTACTCGGGTTACTCGTTACTCTGTAAGTATCCTTGCGATTACTCGCAAAGTAACGAGTACAATGTAAGTCAATGGGAAATGCGAGTAATTCATCTGCTGCCAGACCCTATAAAGAGGTCTAGCAGCAGAGGAAAAGGCTGTAACGGCCACATGAATGTTTAAAAGCCGGCGGTAAAAAGTCGCCGGGTTTTAAACAATGATTGTAGCCCCATACTCACTTCCCTGCAGCCTGACAGCGGGATCCTCCGCTCCCCCCACTGCCTCCCCACCCGATCCTAAGTTAGGATCGGGCGGGGAGTGCAGAACCAGCGAGCGGGGAGCGCAGGAGCCTGGCGGGAAAGCTGGTGGTGAGAAGACTTCACCTCCGGCTTTCCCTGTCTGTGCTGCGCTCCCCGCTCACTGATGCCCCCTCCCCGCTGCCTGGTGCTTCGCTCCCTAGCCGGTCCTAACTTAGGATCAGGCGGGGAGGGGGCATTAGTGAGCGGGGAGGGGGCATCGGTGGGTGGGGAGCGCGGCGCAGCACAGACCGGGAAAGCCGGCGGTGAAGTCTCACTGCCGGCTTTCTCGCCTGTAGTTTCAAATGAACAGCTGATTCAGGTCAGCTGTTCATTTGAAGTAGCAAAGTGCTGGCAGGGTTCATATGAGTTCATGCTTGCCTGCATGAACTCACATGAACTTTCCCACGGGTGCACAACTCTGCTACATCTCTGGTAGAGGTTTTCTACCAGAGATGTAGCAGAGCTAAAGAAGAACCCTGGATTGGACTACGTTGGACGGAAGAGGATTTATAATAAAGATAGAGTCTCTAAGTGTCTTTTTTGTTTTATTTCTAATAAAATATTTTTTCTCTGTGTTGTGTTTTTTTTGTAAAAAATTCACTAGAAATTCATGGCGGTCATGTCTACTATTGGCGTGACCGCCATGAATTTTAGGCTTAGAGCCAGCTAATAACAAAAAGCTGGCCCTAACCCCTTTATTACCCAGTGAGCCACTGCACCAGGGCCATGGAAGAGTTGGGTTCAGTGCCAGAACATG
>JARQOC010002949.1:0-20344 GCA_033576535.1 Allobates femoralis | reverse complement strand
TCCAGTAGTTTTGGAGAAAAATTCATTGCTTTGACATGAAAGTGTGTTTTCGCGTCTAAACAGTGAAAATAGACATTTAAGCATACGTTTGACTATATCTCTGGCTAGAAAGAAGATACATTCAAATTTTTTGTCCCATTCTGCTCTCTTTATGAACCTAAGCAGGATCCCAAAGAACAGCATCACAGCTCCAGTAGTTTTGGAGAAAAATTCATTGCTTTGACATGAAAGTGTGTTTTCGCGTCTAAACAGTGAAAATAGACATTTAAGCATACGTTTGACTATATCTCTGGCTAGAAAGAAGATACATTCAAATTTTTTGTCCCATTCTGCTCTCTTTATGAACCTAAGCAGGAATCCCAAAGAACAATCACAGCTCCAGTAGTTTTGGAGAAAAATTCATTGCTTTGACATGAAAGTGTGTTTTCGCGTCTAAACAGTGAAAATAGACATTTAAGCATACGTTTGACTATATCTCTGGCTAGAAAGAAGATACATTCAAATTTTTTGTCCCATTCTGCTCTCTTTATGAACCTAAGCAGGAATCCCAAAGAACAGCATCACAGCTCCAGTAGTTTTGGAGAAAAATTCATTGCTTTGACATGAAAGTGTGTTTTCGCGTCTAAACAGTGAAAATAGACATTTAAGCATACGTTTGACTATATCTCTGGCTAGAAAGAAGATACATTCAAATTTTTTGTCCCATTCTGCTCTCTTTATGAACCTAAGCAGGAATCCCAAAGAACAGCATCACAGCTCCAGTAGTTTGGAGAAAAATTCATTGCTTTGACATGAAAGTGTGTTTTCGCGTCTAAACAGTGAAAATAGACATTTAAGCATACGTTTGACTATATCTCTGGCTAGAAAGAAAGATACATTCAAATTTTTTGTCCCATTCTGCTCTCTTTATGAACCTAAGCAGGAATCCCAAAGAACAGCATCACAGCTCCAGTAGTTTTGGAGAAAAATTCATTGCTTTGACATGAAAGTGTGTTTTCGCGTCTAAACAGTGAAAATAGACATTTAAGCATACGTTTGACTATATCTCTGGCTAGAAAGAAGATACATTCAAATTTTTGTCCATTCTGCTCTCTTTATGAACCTAAGCAGGAATCCCAAAGAACAGCATCACAGCTCCAGTAGTTTTGGAGAAAAATTCATTGCTTTGACATGAAAGTGTGTTTTCGCGTCTAAACAGTGAAAATAGACATTTAAGCATACGTTTGACTATATCTCTGGCTAGAAAGAAGATACATTCAAATTTTTTGTCCCATTCTGCTCTCTTTATGAACCTAAGCAGGAATCCCAAAGAACAGCATCACAGCTCCAGTAGTTTTGGAGAAAAATTCATTGCTTTGACATGAAAGTGTGTTTTCGCGTCTAAACAGTGAAAATAGACATTTAAGCATACGTTTGACTATATCTCTGGCTAGAAAGTTTGGAGAAAAATTCATTGCTTTGACATGAAAGTGTGTTTTCGCGTCTAAACAGTGAAAATAGACATTTAAGCATACGTTTGACTATATCTCTGGCTAGAAAGAAGATACATTCAAATTTTTTGTCCCATTCTGCTCTCTTTATGAACCTAAGCAGGAATCCCAAAGAACAGCATCACAGCTCCAGTAGTTTTGGAGAAAAATTCATTGCTTTGACATGAAAGTGTGTTTTCGCGTCTAAACAGTGAAAATAGACATTTAAGCATACGTTTGACTATATCTCTGGCTAGAAAGAAGATACATTCAAATTTTTTGTCCCATTCTGCTCTCTTTATGAACCTTAGCAGGAATCCCAAAGTACAGCATCACAGCTCCAGTAGTTTTGGAGAAAAATTCATTGCTTTGACATGAAAGTGTGTTTTCGCGTCTACAAAGTGAAAATAGACATTTAAGCATACGTTTGACTATATCTCTGGCTAGAAAGAAGATACATTCAAATTTTTTGTCCCATTCTGCTCTCTTTATGAACCTAAGCAGGAATCCCAAAGAACAGCATCACAGCTCCAGTAGTTTTGGAGAAAAATTCATTGCTTTGACATGAAAGTGTGTTTTCGCGTCTAAACAGTGAAAATAGACATTTAAGCATACGTTTGACTATATCTCTGGCTAGAAAGAAGATACATTCAAATTTTTTGTCCCATTCTGCTCTCTTTATGAACCTAAGCAGGAATCCCAAAGAACAGCATCACAGCTCCAGTAGTTTTGGAGAAAAATTCATTGCTTTGACATGAAAGTGTGTTTTCGCGTCTAAACAGTGAAAATAGACATTTAAGCATACGTTTGACTATATCTCTGGCTAGAAAGAAGATACATTCAAATTTTTTGTTCCATTCTGCTCTCTTTATGAACCTAAGCAGGAATCTCAAAGAACAGCATCACAGCTCCAGTAGTTTTGGAGAAAAATTCATTGATTTGACATGAAAGTGTGTTTTCGCGTCTAAACAGTGAAAATAGACATTTAAGCATACGTTTGACTATATCTCTGGCTAGAAAGAAGATACATTCAAATTTTTTGTTCCATTCTGCTCTCTTTATGAACCTAAGCAGGAATCCCAAAGAACAGCATCACAGCTCCAGTAGTTTTGGAGAAAAATTCATTGCTTTGACATGAAAGTGTGTTTTCGCGTCTAAACAGTGAAAATAGACATTTAAGCATACGTTTGACTATATCTCTGGCTAGAAAGAAGATACATTCAAATTTTTTTGTCCCATTCTGCTCTCTTTATGAACCTAAGCAGGAATCCCAAAGAACAGCATCACAGCTCCAGTAGTTTTGGAGAAAAATTCATTGCTTTGACATGAAAGTGTGTTTTCGCGTCTAAACAGTGAAAATAGACATTTAAGCATACGTTTGACTATATCTCTGGCTAGAAAGAAGATACATTCAAATTTTTTGTCCCATTCTGCTCTCTTTATGAACCTAAGCAGGAATCCCAAAGAACAGCATCACAGCTCCAGTAGTTTTGGAGAAAAATTCAGGGGCGTGGCTATGGATCTCAGCCTGAGCAGACGTGTTTAGCTCGAGCTCCTGCTCCTCAGCCTGAAAATACCAACTAGACTTCTTCCCTAGGGGAGAAGTCCAACTAAACCAACTAGGATCTATCTGGACCAGCACCAAGATTCACTTGGACCCACTGGACTTCTTCCTCCTGGACCTCTCTGCCTCTTTGGAACACCAAACTCGAACTTCCTCTGGAAATCGTACTTCTTCCCTGTCTCTATGTCCTAATTAAGCTTTGGACAGCTGCCTGGAACTTTACAATAATTTTTTTTTTGCCTTTTTCCCGGTTCTGAGAGGCCATAGAGCCCTAGAACCCGTTCCGGGACTTTTCCCGCCTTTTTTCGGGACTTCCCCGCTTTTCCCGCCATTTCCGCGGCTCAGCGGTGGTCCCGGGTCTTGCCATAGCAACTGCTACTAACACCTGACGTTACTGCACACCCGAGGCATCTACAACTGAAAAAACTCCAAAGGTGCAAGGCTTATTGTGGTGACTTTCTCCACATCTTGGACTTCCTCTCCATCCACTCTTGGCACCCGGTCCTGTGGCTTCTGCAGCTCTCTTCCCGACTGGTGGACCCTCAAACGGCACTAAAAGGTTGAAAAAAGCAACTCCTAAGCAAGGTGAGAGATTTCCCGGTTCTCTGCTGCCCTCCCGGCACTTTCCGTGCACTCAGGACCCACTAGATGACTTGCAATTTTTTCCCGCTCTTTTTTTCCCGCCATTTTCCCCCTGCCACTTCTCTAACTACATTGTATAACTACTGCGGTCATAGCAACCGCCGGCGGCAGGGGGCGCTATCTCTTCCTTGAAAATTCATCTGGAGTGACTCTGCAATTTTTTCCCGCCCTTTTCTTCTTGCCGCTTTGCTAATTGCATTATACAAACAGCTGCGGTCATAGCAACCGCCGACGGCAGGGGGCGCAATCTTTTCCCTGACAATTCTTCTGGAGAACCTCCGAGCTGCACGGATAGATTATAAGGCTCCCGAGTGCCGTGGTCTCACTCTGTCTTGCTGTGATCAGGCTTGCTTCTGCTGGACCTCGATACTTATCCCTCATTGGGCTCTGCTGGAGATCTTCAATTCTTTTTCTTATCTTCCTGACTGTGATAGAAGAACCGGATCTCCTGTGGTAACTGTCGCTGTACTTGCGCCCGACTCCTGTGTGTGTCAGACTCTTCTGTTGTTACAGATTAAGAGACCCCTGCTATTCTACTGGTCTCTTTTGTCACCCGCGCGATCCTGTTATAACCAGGTGCCTACTTCAACACCTATTGTTTCATTCACAAGCGGCCCCTGAGTACCAGCTGAGTCTCCTGCTGCTGCACAACAACTCTTTTGTCACCCGCGCGATCCTGTTATAACCAGGTGTCTACTTCAACACCTATTGTTTCATTCACAAGCGGCCCCTGAGTACCAGCTGAGTCTCCTGCTGCTGCACAACAACAACAAAGACAGCGGATTAAGACCGCGGTGATTAACAGATTCCAAAAGGGCTGGAGAGCCGGTGTTTGCTGTGAAGACTGCTGCTGTGTACGCGGCCGGCTCCTGTGTATCCCAGACTTTCTGCTCTATCTCGGACTCTTCTGCTGCTGCAGGGGGGTTCTTGAGGGGACCGGATAGGACCCGCGACGAGTGGCAGAGATTCTGAAGGTGCACGCTTGTGTCGTCTCCCCTGACTAGACGGGATTCTTGTGGAAGTACTTGCTCCAAACTACATCAGTGACTCGCTGACCTTTATTTCTTCCCGGCACTACTCCGACTTCATTGATATCTCGCTACTCATCACAGCAGCCGACTCGCATGGTATTTTCCGACACTGCGGCGAGCCTGTAGATGACTCGCTCATTGCTATAGCAACCAGCACGTTACCTCTTCACTCCACCGCGTCTCTGTTAAAGACTTGCAGACTATATCACAAATCGCCATAGCAACTATCACTAGTCGCTCTTAGCCCCCATTACAGCTGCGTTACTGTGACCGACTCGCAGATCACTTCAGCATATCTCACTACTCGCTGGGCACCTCTGTCTGTAACTCTGCTTCACTGAAGTTGCTATAGCAACTGCTATAACTCACAAGGCACCTTCTAATATTACCGCGACTTAGCTGAACACTCGCAGCTATCCTCTGATCTTCCATCAACAAGCATTTTCTCATTTGTTTTGTTCCACCTGGATCCCTGGGATACATTGTCACTACAAGGACTTGGCCCATTGATGTTATCCCTGGTATTATAGATCCTAATGAGATTACAGCAACAGGATTATTGATTCTGGCCTGAATCCTTTTCTACCACATGTCAATTAAGTTGTGATCGTCTCAAGACTTTCCTCACACCTGAAGATTACAACTAATCTGCCTGGACTGATTACATAAATCATCTCCTCTATTGTTGGGAACTTTTATTTAAAGACTGGATTGGTGTCCTCTTCGGCTCTCCGGATCTTCGGGACCCTACTACAAAGAACTCTTTATCCTCATTCTGCGGAAACAATCCTAATTGTTATAGGACTTTTACAATCTCACCGCAAGACTCTGGAAAAAATCTTCACCATATAACCTTGGGACATCCTTTTCTACTTTTACCTCCTCTGACATCCTGGAACTCAAATCGCTACTGGACCTACTATTATAGCTTCTTTCTCCTCTGAACTTTGAACTTCAGATATCCCCAGAGACATCCGCACAAGGACCTTTGACAACTTTGAAGACCGAGCGACATTACGGGATTGTTCTCTCTTCTACTATTGAAACCACCTTTTTCTCTGGACTACTGGATCTGAATCTCTGTTACTGCGAATTGTTTTCTGCCTCCCTTGGACGCTCTCCTGGTCACGTAGGTATACTCCTCTGTCTGATATTTCCATATCTTTTGCTCTTTATCTTCTGCTTTAACCTTATTTTCACATTTCTCTACTTCTAATCCTCTATATGACTTTCTGATATAAATCCTTACTACTTCCCACTTCTGTCTTCTCCACTATGTAACTCTTCTATCTCTACGTTGAAACCCCATATTTGATGTATCTACTCTACTCTTCCCTGGTTTACACCTTAATTAGTTACACATTCCTTGTCAAATTATTTTTATTAGAATATAATAAAATGGGGATAGGGAGGGAGAGGATACATAATAAAAGAAGGTGGGAGAGGGAGGGGGTAAAGGAAACAGAAACAATATATACAAGGACAAATGGAGGTATATATAATGTTGATGGGTATCATAGTGTAAATAACAAGTATAAATCTATAAAGTAGGGATTAATAGTAAGGGGTATATCCAGGTAAATATCAGACAAACAAACATTTAACAAACAATTGACAGACAATTGAGGAATTGAGTGACGGCCAATCAAAGATAATCATGGTATGATAAAAATGGATAATAATTCCGAAACAAGATGGCGTTGGGCCTTCTTATATTTAGTTTCGAGCCCTTGAATTCTCTATAAAGAGTCCTAAAAACACGTTAACAATTTGGATTTTAAAATCTGAGGGAATTTAGGACAGAAGAGAGGAGCAATAAACCTTTAGCCGAGGTTCCCATTAAAGTAAGAGTCTTGCCAGTTATAGCTCTAGTTGTGAACGAATTTATGTAAAGCAGTGAACAGTACCTCCTTCAAGAGAATCGTCGTTGAAGTATAATCTTGTTGTTACCGTGATAGATAACGCAATATCTTAGTAAAAAGTTGGTGTAATGTAATATATTATATAGGCCCGAAACAAGGACAGCTTCAAGTAATGGTGACATTGTCTCGGTCGGTAATGTTGGAATATCCATTAGTAGAGATAAAAAATAAGAGAGAAATTTCTGTTGGGTATTATAAAGGTTAAGACGTCACTCAATACCTCCTCGGAGGGGATCTAGTGATCACGATTATAAACCTCCGTTTGGGGCTATTGTTATCGGCATACTCCTCAGCCCATTAGTAAGATAGTGATCTATTCATGAAATAATAATACCTAAATCTTTAAGGGTTGCAAGACCTCTCTCTACCTCTGATAGTGCAAAATATTTACCCTGGTGTCGGAAAAGAACTTTAGTTGGATTAAAACCCCATTTGTATGGAATTGTGCTTTCCTGTAGAATTTTAGTGATTGGGGAGAGATCCCTTCTTTCTTGTATGGTTGGTTTTGAGATATCAGCATAAATTTTTATATGTTGGTATGGTTCAGGTAGGGATCTATTTGCCTTCATGAAGTCCACTATCTGTTCCTTAGTATGTAAGAAGTGAAATTTGACTAGAACATCTCTTGGTATCTCCGTGGCCAGTGATCTTGGTTTTTTAAGACGATAAGTTGAGACTAAAGTAAGGTCGAGGTCCGATAGTGAGGGAATTGTTTGTCTCAATAAGTGTTTTATGTATTTGTTCAGTTGATTAGGAGAAATTGTTTCGGCAATGCCTCGCAGCTTCAAGTTCTGTCGTCTGTCCCTGTTATCCATGTCTATGAGTTTATTCTGCATCACCCTGCAGTCCTCCACCAGAAGGTTGTGTTCCTTAAATAAGTCCTCGTATTTGGAAGATAAAGAGGATATGTCCTTTCTATTTTTCTCTGCTTTGTGTGTGACCCTGTCAACTGCCGATTGGAGATTAGTTAGTTGTGATTCTAATTTTTGTTCAAACTTGTTGTTTTTCCTATCTAACGCATAAAAAATACCCTTGAAAAACTCTTTATTAATCGGGCCCGTCCAATCAATACCCTCGAAAGTATCCCCTCCTGCGGAGGCAGAGAATCTTTTCGAGGTTTTTGCTTAACTGGGCTAAGGTTGGGGGAATCATCAGATTCTAGTTCAGAGGAGTTTGAAGTATTTTGAGTCTGGAGGGGGCCTGTTTTCTTTTTAGTAGCCAGTTCTTTTCTTTTTTGAGAGGGGGCCTGTGATTTGGCAAGGTTACCCTCCTCTGTAGTAATTTGAGAAGTAGAGTCCTGACTACCTTTAGTATCCCTAGGGGATCTAGAACGTTGTTTGAATTGTGCGTGTGAGGACTTAATATCCATTCTAGGCGGCTTAGGATCAGCCATTGTCCGTGTTGAAGTTATAGACAATAAGGTTAATCCTGTAGGGTAGAGGAGATCTAATAAGATATTTACCTGTCCTCAACGCACAAATCCCAGAAAATTAGGGAATACTTTATGTAATACAGTCCCAGAGATTTAAGTAAAACAGTAAGCGTAGCGAGTCCTCAGTTAAATCGCCGTAGTATCAGGAGATATAAAACAGCTCCCTCACAGTTGGCTCCCCTTTGCTTTGGGTTTAAGGGTTTATTCAAAGCTTAACTTACTCATTTAGGTATACTGCAGTAGGTGTGGGATAGCAAAAAGAAAAGCATTTGAACCAATACTGATAGTGTGGAAGAAGGGAGTAGCGAGAGGGAACGATATCAGACCTTGTCTTGTTTTAATATTGCCCCATAAAACAATACCCAGAACTGAAGTTGTGGGCAATTAAATTATCAAGAAAGAGAGTGGGTAGCGATCAAAGTGGGGATACGATCAGCCTAAAGGTTGCTGAGTTATGGAGTAAGGAAGGGAAGAGAAAGGACAGAAGGGACCACAAAGAGTAATAATCAAGAAGGGCAGAAAGGGTCACAGTGTAGAAGTTGAAGTCAGAAATAAAGTTGACAGAAAGGCAAAAAGAGCATCAAACAAAGGGTTTTACCTATATCAACCAGGATATCCCTAAGGGATAATAAGAAAAAATTCCTTGCAGGTAGATCCAGAAATCTCAAAAGTCCCGGTCAAATAAAAATAAAAAGTCTTAGTTGGGTAAAGATGCTTCTCCTAATCCTCTGTAATTGCGAGGCAAAGCTTCCTGCAGTATGATCACACAGACGGCTCCGTGGAGCCTGGAGTCAGCTGATCTAAGGGCTCCCGGTAAAAGGAGCCGTCTCAGAGATGAAATGAAGTCAGCTGTGTGAGGCAGCGGTTGTTGTACCCGATGAGAGACCAGGTCAAAATGAAGACAATGGAAAGCAAGGATTTCCGGTCGGGTCACTGAAGAGGTGAAGCCAAAAGTCCTTGAGCAGTCCCGTCAGTCCGATGAAATCAAGCAGAGTTTACAGCAGACAGCGTCTAGTACAATCACACGCCGGTCCGGGGATTTCCAAAGCAGTGGAGACTCAGATGTGTATTGGCGCCACCCGCCGTTGTCTGTTGCTATAGCAGCAGAGTTACATAACGAGGCTGGACCGGAAGTCGCGGCGTCGGGTGGATTATCTTTAGTGCAGAGATCCAGGGAAGCGGCAGGAATCCCGACGGAACCTCACAGGGGACCAGAGTTGCAGGAACGATCCAGATGAGGAGGTGGTGGTGGCAACTCAGGGGGCCTGTTCACCCGCAGCGAGGACCGCCGAATAATTTCTAAGCTTGAATCGCCGGGGACTTTCCAGACACTGTTTACTCGCTTGTGTATTGGAGTCAGCTGAGTCGGCGGTTGCTATAGCAACTCGCGTGTCTGCAATAGAGCCGCGATTTGGCGGGAAAGGCGGGAAAGTCCCGAAAAAGGGCGGGAAAGGTCCCAAAGCGATTTTTAGGGTCCTGAGCCCCCTCGGAACCGGGGAAAAGCCCAGGAAAGATGAAATTAGGTCCCAGTCAGGCGTCCAGAGCTTGTTTGAGTCAAGAAGATGGGAGAAATAATCCGATTCCAGGGAGGTCTTCTAATGTGGAAGTCCAAAAGGGTAGAGGAGTCCAGAAGTAAGAGGTCCAGTGAATCCAGGTGGATCTTGGTGCTGGTCCTGATAGATCAAAGTTGGTTAGGTGGGATTTCTCCTCTAGGGAAGAAGTCCAGTAGCTTTTTTCCGGCTGAAGAGCAGGAGCTCGAGCAGAATGCGACTGCTCTCAGTGAGCTCCAAAGCCACGCCCCTCTTAGTTACACATTCCTCAAACACTGTTTATAGCTTTAATTTCCTAATACATCGTGATATACACTACAATCACAGCTTTGTTTTATCATACATAAAGTCATAAACAAGGTTTAAATCTCTATCGTCACCTCCTTTATGGAGGTTTGAATCTGCACTCTGTTCGATTCACATTGTTCTGACTTCTCTACTCAACCACTAAAACCCCCTATTTGATTCCTGCATCTCTCCTGACCCTCAATTTTGGTGACACTATTTTGTGGAACTCCTACCAAGTTCTCCTGCTGACACAGACCCTCTAGATTCCCACTTTTAATTATTTCTCGGGGCAGAAATTCTCTCCTACTCCAAAAACTTCTCTGAATCTCTCCCATTTTCTAAAACACAGCTAGATCCACTTTTCCAGGAGAATTCTTCCTGGACATAATTGTCCCACGCAGTCCCCTTCTGGCAACTCTGCTTCTACTACTTCCACACCACCTGCAGGGTCTTGGCAGTGATAATCCTATTATAAGCCTTCCTCTGACTCTCCCTCTCCCCCAGTATTCTTATTCCATTCAAATTTATTGACCAGCTTATACACCCACACATTGGATTATATCAGGAAATATCCCTCAATAAAAATTATATCCGCCACATCCCACACTAGTCGGTATTGAAACATACTATTATTACAAAAACTTTGGACATGGCTTCTCCTAACCCATCCAGATTGCCTATCAAATCTGCTCATGCTCAAGCCAAACACCGATCTAGATCTCCTAGACACTCCTACAGTGACCAGGACACTCCTTCCCAAACTCACATGGACGAAACCAACTCTGTTAAACCACAGGCTCCTTCCCAAAAGAGGAAGGATTTAGCCACCAATAAGAAATCAGGTACCCAACATGTTAGAAACTCTCCTGATTCTTCTGAATCGGATAATACCCCAAATACCAGTCCCCTCAAACAGAAGCCGAGGAGGGAATCTCCCTCTTCCCAGGCATCAGACACGTTTGAAGGGATCGACTGGACAGGACCCATCAATAAGGACTTCTTCAAGGACATCTTTTATGCCCTAGATAGAAAGAGCAACTCATTTGAACAAAGATTGGAGTCTAAATTTGATCTTCTACAAATCAACGTAGACACGATCTCACATAAAGTGGACACAACTAAATCTGACTTATCTGCTCTAAGTGCTAAGCATGAGACTCTCACTAAAGAACACTCAATTCTTGAGGGGAAATGCAAAATCATGCAATCCAAACTTACTGAATTAGACGACAAGGAGAGGCGCCTGAATCTAAAACTGCGGGGTATTGAGGAATCAATCACACCTGACCAACTTACCCAATTTGTAAAACGTCTACTGAAAAAAGCAATCCCTACTTTGACGGATATTGATCTCACAATTGACTCAATATACCGTCTTAGAAAACCCAACTCATTACCTTCAGACGTCCCCAGAGATGTTTTGATTAAACTCCATTTTCTCCATGTCAAAGACCAAATAATGCACTTCATGAAGGAAAAGAAGTCATTCCCCACACCATATCATCACATTAGAGTCTTTGCTGATATATCCAAACCTACCATGTTGCAAAAAAAGAACTATCCCCAATTACTAAAATCTTACAGGAAAACTCAATCCCCTATAAATGGGGTTTTAACCCGACTAAAATTATGCTTCACTATAATGGACGTTTATATGCTTTCCCAGAGGTAAAAAGAGGTCTCGACACACTCAAGGACCTAGGAATAATTATTTCTTAAATCCTAGGTACCAATATACTTTCAATAGCCAGCTCCCACTTTTTCAGGCTGAGGCGCAAGCCAAAAAACACGAGCCTATATAGGAGGATATAGAACGTGATCTTTGATCCCCTCCATTGTTTTATTGTGTGGCGTCTTATACGCTTTACCAATTTATAGATTTTTCTTATTTTCTATCTTTCTTTTTTTTTTTTTCTCCCTTTTGTTAAAAAGTATACACGTATACAAACCACCATTTCCGAACAAGCTAGACTACTCATCACTTTAAAAATCTACACCCGAATCCCCTTTATACCAATTTAATTACCAACTATGTCTCTACGATTTTTATCATTGAACGCCAACGGTTTAAATTCCCCCCAAAGAAGGTTTTTTTTTGTGGAAAACTATTAAGGACTCTAAGGCCGATGTAATAGGCCTTCAAGAAACAAAATTCTCTTCACCCCAACCTCAGAGAATTAGTATTAAACAATTTCCAAATATTTTTTATGCCAACAATCAAAAGAAGAAAGCCGGCGTCGCCATCATGATTAGAGATACTGTTGTGTTTGAACACATCGACAGAATTGAGGATCCGGAGGGACGGTATATGATCCTCATATGTAAGATCAATAACCACCTGTTTACCCTCACTTGTATCTATGCCCCTAACAGGGCACAGAAGACCTTCTTGACCAAAATCATGAAGATAATCAGAGATAAACAACAAGGGGATCTTATTCTATTTGGGGACTTTAACACCGTCCCCAATAGTCTTACCGATTCTTCCAATAGGGAAAGAAACAAGAATAATGAATCCTTAGATCCCTGGTTACATAAACATGATCTCTATGATGCGTTCCGATGCCTGAACTCCTCCTCTATTGAATATTCTTATTACTCTAAAATACACAACTCCTATTCAAGAATAGATTTGGTATTAGCTGGAATTTTTACTCTCCCAAAAATTACCAAGGTGGAGATAGGAACAAGATCCTGGTCAGATCATGCTCCCATTGTCTTTGACTTTAAAACCGGCTCCAAACCCACATCACCTAGACAATGGAGAAACAACAGTTTTCTTTACTCCCATCCCATTTACAAAAAGGAAATTGAAGAAACGATACTTCAGTACTTCCAGGATAATGACACCCATGATATCTCTCCACAAACATTATGGTCAGCTTTTAAAGCTGTCATTCGAGGTAAAATGATCCAACTGAATGCCCAATTACTCAAGGACAATCGCCAAAAACTTGAGACTACTTTGGCAAAAATCCACGACCTGGAAACGCTCCACCAAACTTCCATGCAACCCCAAATCTTAGACGAGATTTTTAAACTCCGCTTAGAATTGAAATCTATTCTCACCTCGGAGTACGACAAATTGAACCAAAAGTTAAAATCGCTGCATTACCACTCGGATGATAAACCCTCTAAACTACTAGCCCAAAAAATCAAGTTTCAGAAAACCAAGGCCAGAATAAAGGTGATCAAGGATCATCATAATAACTCTCACCACCATCCCGGAGACATCACAAGGGAATTTGCCTCATTCTATTCTGCTTTATATAACCTCCAATCCTCCTACACCCCGGATGGGAAGATATAAACAACTACCTAGATAAATTGGATTTACCCTCCTTAACAACAGATGAGCTCTCCAATTTAAACCTACCCTATACCCTCCCTGAGGTTTTGGATGTCATCGACAAATCAAAAGTTGATAAAGCCCCTGGCCCTGATGGCTTTCAAACTGAACTTTATAAAGCATTTAAGCAAATCTTGGCCCCCTACATCACCTCCTTGGCCAATCATGTCGCTTCTCATGGATTCCTACCAGAAGACATGTTAGAAGCCACTATCACAGTGCTATACAAAAACAAAGGAGACCCATCAGATGTGAAGAACTACCGCCCTATCTCGTTGCTTAACACCGACACGAAACTCATTGCTAAACTAGCCGCTAACCGATTGAGTAAATATGTCAAAAAACTAATTCACCCGGACCAAGCCGGTTTTATTCCTACTCGTACCACCACTGATGCCACACGACGTGCCCTGAATCTAATTTCCGCCACTGAAACATCTGGACAACCAACTGCCTTCCTGGCCTTAGACGCCGAGAAGGCTTTTGATAGGGTTAACTGGCAATTTCTCTTTCGCACTCTTAAAAAATTTGGCATTAAAGGCAACATCCTTAGGACCATCGGATCTATGTACAAATCCCCTACGGCTAGAGTACTTTCCAACACTGTATTGTCTTCCCCTTTTCATCTTTCCAATGGCACGAGACAGGGCTGTCCTCTTTCCCCTCTACTGTTTGCGTTTTTTATTGAACCTCTAGCAGCGAACATCAGAGATAATAACAACATTAAGGGGATTTCAACTAGTCAACATCAATACAAGATTTCTCTATTTGCAGATGACATCCTTTTAACAGTAACCAACCCTTTGAAGTCCCTGAGACATGTGATGATTGAACTCGACGCCTATTCTCACATATCTTATTACAAAATCAACACATCCAAGTCTCAGGTCCTAGATTTCAATATTGATGATACCTTTCTGTCATACCTCAAAGACGAATTTAATTTCTCTTGGAGAGATAAGGACATCTCATACTTAGGTATACTACTAACAAAACCCCTGAAAGATACGGTCCATTCCAATTTTTCTTCGCTATACAACTCATTCTGTGTGGAATACCAACGTCTCTCCAAGATCGATCTCTCTTGGCTAAGTAGGATCGAATCTTTCAAGATGCTCCTTTTCCCGAGATTTCTCTATGTGATCCGTTCAATCCCCCTATTTATTCCGAGATTCTGGTTTTCTAAACTTCAAGCCCAACTTCGTAGGTTTATCTGGCAAGGGAAGAGTTCGAGGGTAGCATCATCATCTCTGCAGCGCCCACAAACTATCTGCCGGTTTGGGAATACCCAATCTTTTCAACTATTACCACGCCTCCTTAGTCAAACTATCTCGTAACTGGCTTCTCGACTTCTCGGATGCCCCTGGACCTCCATCGAATGTTCCTACACACACAGATCCTTGAAATCCCTTCTTCTCGCCTTTTTGATTAATCCACGCATGAAAACTCCCTCCCAGCCGATTCTTAAAGTCACCCTACAGGCCTGGAGATCATTATCTGTCAAAGCAGCTAAACACTCCACAAACATTCTGCTTAAAAATATTCCCTTGGACACGCTAGAGACTCTAATACCCACGTTGGACCTAGCTCACTGGAAACTGAGAGACAATGTCTATATCCAGGACCTTCTTCATGACGACCACCTAAAAACATTCGAAGCCATGTCAACTGAGTTTCCACTCACGAGGGACGACAGGACGCAGTGGAGACTTTTGGACAACTTTTTCCACTCTTGTCATCCCGACTTTAAGTTCCCTTCCATCATCACCGAACTTATTAGATTATCCCAAAAGGATTCGCTGTGGACTACGAACAAACTCTACCGAATTTTTAATGAAGATCTTGACCTTCCTCGCTTATCCTTTCTCACAGCTTGGGAAGGTGAATTAAACATAAAAATCGATCTGGAAAATTTTCCCAAGTCTCTTAAATCCGCCTATTCCAGTTCTAGGTGCGCCACCATGTGTGAGAGCCACTACAAACTTGTCTCAAGATGGTACTATACTCCTGTGCTGGTCAACCGAAGTTACCCGGATCAATCCCCACTCTGCTGGAGAGCCTGTGGTGAAAAAGGTACTCTATCCCACATCTTTTGGTCATGTCCTGAAGTACGACAATTTTTGGAAGGACGTTACTTCACTGATTAAAAAAGTCACAAAATCCAACTCACTCTTACCCCCCAATTGGCCCTCCTACTAATTGAGCAGAGGACCTCCATCCACACTTCAGACTCCTTATCTCCCACATTATCCTTACTGCCAAGATCCTGCTGGCCGCTAGATGGAAGCAACGTGGTTCTCCTTCTATCACAAACTTGATAGATAGGGTCACAGTCCACTGTATTCATGAATACACCTTCGCCACGAGAGCCAATACTTGGCAAAAATTTCTGCTCCAGTGGGAACCTTGGCTTAACATCTACTGTCCATCCCTTTTGCTTTAGCTTTCTTCCAGCTCAAATTCAACCATACTATTTATTACACTCCTTTACTCCACATGGAATTTCTTTGTTCTTGTTACCAATACCCTTAAGGCCTTCTCTTTTTTCTTTCTTGCTCTGATATGGTTCTTATACTACTTTACTTTTTTTGCTCTTATCTAAGACGTCATCCAATATTCATTGTAATGTATATAGTGTGTCCATTGATTTTGACCCTACTTTTATAACTGATTGTTAAAACAGACTTTGTTTGATGTGTTATTTGATACAAGTGTTACACGATTTTAATATACCTTCTGCTTACATACTGTTTGTTCCCCCCCTTCCCCTATCCCCCTCCCACTTTTCCCTTTTTTGTTTATGTACTTTCCCCTTCCCCATCCCTTTCCCCCCCTCTTTTATATATTTATATTCAATAAAAATAATTTGATATGGAGAAAAATTCATTGCTTTGACATGAAAGTGTGTTTTCGCGTCTAAACAGTGAAAATAGACATTTAAGCATACGTTTGACTATATCTCTGGCTAGAAAGAAGATACATTCAAATTTTTTGTCCCATTCTGCTCTCTTTATGAACCTAAGCAGGAATCCCAAAGAACAGCATCACAGCTCCAGTAGTTTTGGAGAAAAATTCATTGCTTTGACATGAAAGTGTGTTTTCGCGTCTAAACAGTGAAAATAGACATTTAAGCATACGTTTGACTATATCTCTGGCTAGAAAGAAGATACATTCAAATTTTTTGTCCCATTCTGCTCTCTTTATGAACCTAAGCAGGAATCCCAAAGAACAGCATCACAGCTCCAGTAGTTTTGGAGAAAAATTCATTGCTTTGACATGAAAGTGTGTTTTCGCGTCTAAACAGTGAAAATAGACATTTAAGCATACGTTTGACTATATCTCTGGCTAGAAAGAAGATACATTCAAATTTGTTGTCCCATTCTGCTCTCTTTATGAACCTAAGCAGGAATCCCAAAGAACAGCATCACAGCTCCAGTAGTTTTGGAGAAAAATTCATTGCTTTGACATGAAAGTGTGTTTTCGCGTCTAAACAGTGAAAATAGACATTTAAGCATACGTTTGACTATATCTCTGGCTAGAAAGAAGATACATTCAAATTTTTTGTTCCTTCTGCTCTCTTTATGAACCTAAGCAGGAATCCCAAAGAACAGCATCACAGCTCCAGTAGTTTTGGAGAAAAATTCATTGCTTTGACATGAAAGTGTGTTTTCGCGTCTAAACAGTGAAAATAGACATTTAAGCATACGTTTGACTATATCTCTGGCTAGAAAGAAGATACATTCAAATTTTTTGTCCCATTCTGCTCTCTTTATGAACCTAAGCAGGAATCCCAAAGAACAGCATCACAGCTCCAGTAGTTTTGGAGAAAAATTCATTGCTTTGACATGAAAGTGTGTTTTCGCGTCTAAACAGTGAAAATAGACATTTAAGCATACGTTTGACTATATCTCTGGCTAGAAAGAAGATACATTCAAATTTTTTGTCCCATTCTGCTCTCTTTATGAACCTAGCAGGAATCCCAAAGAACAGCATCACAGCTCCAGTAGTTTTGGAGAAAAATTCATTGCTTTGACATGAAAGTGTGTTTTCGCGTCTACAAAGTGAAAATAGACATTTAAGCATACGTTTGACTATATCTCTGGCTAGAAAGAAGATACATTCAAATTTTTTGTCCCATTCTGCTCTCTTTATGAACCTAAGCAGGAATCCCAAAGAACAGCATCACAGCTCCAGTAGTTTTGGAGAAAAATTCATTGCTTTGACATGAAAGTGTGTTTTCGCGTCTAAACAGTGAAAATAGACATTTAAGCATACGTTTGACTATATCTCTGGCTAGAAAGAAGATACATTCAAATTTTTTGTCCCATTCTGCTCTCTTTATGAACCTAAGCAGGAATCCCAAAGAAACAGCATCACAGCTCCAGTAGTTTTGGAGAAAAATTCATTGCTTTGACATGAAAGTGTGTTTTCGCGTCTAAACAGTGAAAATAGACATTTAAGCATACGTTTGACTATATCTCTGGCTAGAAAGAAGATACATTCAAATTTTTTGTCCCATTCTGCTCTCTTTATGAACCTAAGCAGGAATCCCAAAGAACAGCATCACAGCTCCAGTAGTTTTGGAGAAAAATTCATTGCTTTGACATGAAAGTGTGTTTTCGCGTCTAAACAGTGAAAATAGACATTTAAGCATACGTTTGACTATATCTCTGGCTAGAAAGAAGATACATTCAAATTTTTTGTCCATTCTGCTCTCTTTATGAACCTAAGCAGGAATCCAAAGAACAGCATCACAGCTCCAGTAGTTTTGGAGAAAAATTCATTGCTTTGACATGAAAGTGTGTTTTCGCGTCTAAACAGTGAAAATAGACATTTAAGCATACGTTTGACTATATCTCTGGCTAGAAAGAAGATACATTCAAATTTTTTTGTCCCATTCTGCTCTCTTTATGAACCAAAGCAGGAACCCCAAAGAACAGCATCACAGTCCAGTAGTTTTGGAAAAAAAATTCATTGCTTTGACATGAAAGTGTTTTTTTGGTCTCTAAACAGTGAAAATAGACATTTAAGAAATTACGTTTGACTATATCTCTGGCTAGAAAGAAGAACATTCAAATTTTTGTTCCTTCTGCTTTTTATGAACTAAGCAGGAATCCAAGAACAGCATCACAGCCCCAGTAGTTTTGGGAAAAATTCATTGCTTTGACATGAAAGTGTGTTTTCGCGTCAAAACCCAGTGAAAATAGACATTTAAGCATACGTTTGATATATTTCTGGCTAAAAGAAGATACATTCAAATTTTTTGTCCCATTCTGCTCTCTTTATGAACCAAAGCAGGAATCCAAAGAACAGCATCACAGCTCCAGTATTTTTGGGAAAGAAAAATTCATTGCTTTGACATGAAAGTGTGTTTTCGCGTTAAACAGTGAAAATAACATTTAAGCATACGTTTGACTATATCTTGGCTAGAAAGAAGATACATTCAAATTTTTTGCCCCATTCTGCTCTCTTTATGAACCTTAGCAGGAATCCCAAGAACAGCATCACAGCTCCAGTAGTTTTGGAGAAAAATTCATTGCTTTGACATGAAGTGTGTTTTCGCTTTCTAAAAGTGAAAAAATAGACATTTAAGCAACGTTTGACTATATCTCTGGCTAGAAAGAAGATACATTCAAATTTTTTTTTCCATTCTGCTCTCTTTATGAACCTAAAGGGGAATCCCAAAAAAACGATCCCAGCTCCAGTATTTTTGGGAGAAAAATTTTCATTGCTTTGACAGAAAGTGTGTTTCGCGTCAAACAGTGAAATAGACATTTAAGTACTTTTACTATATCTCTGGTAAAAAAAAAACATTCAAATTTTTTTAAATTTCTCTTTTTTTTAAACCTAACAGGAACCCCCAAAGAACACATCCAGCCCCTAGTTTTGGAGAAAAATTCATTGCTTTGCATAAAGGGTTTTCCGTCTAAACAGTAAAAATAGACATTTAAGTACGTTTGACTATATCTCGGGTTTGAAAGAAGATACATTAAATTTTTTTTTCCTTCTGCTCTCTTTTAACCCTAAGCGGAAATCCAAAGAACAGCATCACAGCTCCAGTAGTTTTGGAGAAAAATTTCTTGTTTGACAGAAATTTGGGTTTTCGCGCCCCTAAACATAAAATAGACATTTAAGCATATTTTTTGACTATATCTCTGGCTAAAAAAAAAGATAAAAAAATTTTTTTCCTTCTGCTCTCTTTATGAACCTAACAGGAATCCCAAAGAAAGCATCACAGCCCCGGAGTTTTGGAAAAAAAATTCTTGTTTTACATAAAATTTGTTTTCGCGTTAAACAGTGAAAATAGACATTTAAGCATACTTTTTTACTAATCTTGGCTAGAAAGAAAAAAAAACATAAAATTTTTTTTCCCCATTCCTTCTTTTATGAACCTAAGCGGAAATCCAAAAAGAACAGCATCCAGCCCAGTGTTTTGGGGAAAAATTCTTGCTTTGACTAAAAGGGGGGTTTTCGCGCTAAACATTAAATAGACTTTTTAAGCATACTTTTTTGCTATATTCTGGTTTTAAAAGAAGAACATTAAATTTTTTTTCCCATTTGTTCCTTTTTGAACCTTTTTTAAGCAAATTTCCCAAAAAAGCACCAGTCAGTAAAAGTTTTGGAAAAAAAAAAAAAAAAAAAATTTTTTTTGCCCTTAAAATGAAAAAATGTGTTTTCCCGTCTAAAAAATTTTTGAAAATAGCATTTAAGCATACGTTTGACATATCTCTGGCTAGAAAGAAGATACATTAAATTTTTTTTGTCCCATTCTGCTCCTTTATGAACCAAAAGCGGGAATCCCAAAGAACAGCACACACTCCAGTATTTTTGGAGAAAAATTTCTTGCTTTGCATAAAAGTGTGTTTTTCCGTCTAAACTGAAAATAGATTTTTAAAGTACGTTTGACTATATTCTGGCTAGAAAAAAGATAATTAAAATTTTTTTGTCCCCATTCTGCTCTCTTTTAACCCCTAACGGAAAATCCCAAAAGAACGCATCACAGCTCCAGTATTTTTGGGGAAGAAAAATTCATTGCTTTGACTGAAAGTGTGTTTTCGCGTCTAAACAGTGAAAATAAAATTTTAAGCATCGTTTGA
>JARQOC010002948.1:0-20352 GCA_033576535.1 Allobates femoralis | reverse complement strand
GGAGGGTGAGCAGGGGCAGTTGGGGGTGAACAGGGGGATGGGTGGCACCAGTCCCCCTCCTCCCCCCCTCCCCCCCCCCCAGGCTGCAGCTTACCTCGCATTCTTTTTGGGAAATTTGAGGGCCCGTAAAGTAAAATTGCCATGGGGGGGGAGTTTAACCCAGAGGGGTGTTGCAATGGGTGTGGTCGGGACATGCCCACCATATAAAAAGGGGCAGAAAACCCCTCAGCCATCATACGGCTTTTCCAAAAACGGGATGGTGATTGTGTTTGGGTTGCCATACACATTAGTGTTTGGAAACCCAACCTCCCCGCATGGGGGTTTTAAAATTTTAATAAATAAAAAAAAAAAACTGGAAAATTAAAAAAATTAAACTGAAATGTAAAGGGAGCCCATAATTTTTGTTGATCAGTGAAAAAACAGCCCCCCTATAGGACACCCCTGTGACGGGGATCCACAACGTCGGGGAAACACGGGCCGCAGTGCAGGCATTCATTATCGCCTGCGCCGGGTCCCCGGGCCCTCATACCCTTGGGGCAGACCCGTCCTGCTGCGCCCCGGGGGCAGAAATAATAAATAAACCAGCACAGAATATTTGGGTCAAAAAAGAAATGCTGGTGAAACATAGAATAATAAATACAAGTTTATCAAACCACCTAATAAGCTAATATTAAATTTAAAGTTTGTGTATATAAATTTTTTAAATTTTTTTTGAACGGGTATCACTGATCGGGAAAAGGCAGAATTGCGAGACATTGCCGCTCGATTGAGGCAACAGCTTTCTGAACAAAAGGTGAGTTTCATGGGGAAAGTGTCAAGTACTTGACTTTCTTACATCTTTCAAGAACTGGTGAACTGTGAATTAACCAAATAAAGGAGCTTTAGCACAAAGTTTTAGAAAAAAGGAAACACCCACGAGGGTCCTGTTTAACCCCATTAAGACCAATGACGAGTTTAGCCGTCATGAAAAGATGTCAGTTCCTGCATCATGACGGCTAAACTCGTCATGGCTTTAAACTGTCACTGTTTCTTAACAAACAGATGCAAAATTTGATCCAAGTATTCCATGCGGCTGTATACGCCGGCCATGTTACTGCTGCTAATGAAGCTATGAAAACCAACATCATGTCATCATTACCTGCCAAAGAAAAGCCAGACAGGGAACCCCTTCCCAAACTGCTTTCGGAAATAGATGATGCACCTCCGACACTGGTTGCTGGAAAAGAAGTTCAGCTAAAGAATGTTCAACTGAACAAAAGTAGCTTTCAGGCCATTTATTAAAATAAAGGCAATGTAACACAAGCGCACGCAAAACATTTGCGAACAAATTATTTTTTGATGACAATGCATTAGTTGCAAAACAACTCCCATTCAATCAGATTGTAATAATATCGTCCTGTTAGCCAAAACTCTACCCCAAATGGTTACTGCTACTAAAATTGAAAAGATTTTTAGCAACACATTATTGTTTGTGATGTTCTTTGAAGCCAATAAATCCGCCCATGGTTCAGCTACCCACTGAGATTGAAAAACAACCCCAAAACCCAAATCACACATTGAATTAGTGAACAAACCAAGGTCATTTGAGGTTATAAAATCCTCCTGTCAGCAGCAAATTCCATTGAAGGAGTCTAAAAAACAAAGCCATACCCGCAAATCTTGTTTCATCTCACTAGAGAGCTTAAGGTGAAACCCGGCTGAGCCATGTAGCAGTGGCACGCTGGGTAATAAGGGGTTAATACCAGCTTTGAATTGCCAGCTAGCATTAAGCCTTTTTAATGTCAGGCCAATGTTAGATCCTGCCAATAAGAATTACAAGTAAATAGTAAAGAAGACACAACACAGAGAGAAAACATTTTACTAGAAATAAAAATGCAAACACGTATCTAGAATCCATTTTTATTAACCCCTCATACCCATCCTCGATCCTCTGCGATGTGTTCTTGATTGGGGGCTATGGTGAAGAACAAACATCCTTTCACCCCAGCCTCCAAACACTGAATGAATGAGCCGCCAGCTCCGTTCCAGTAAGCGGTGACTCTTAGGGTGCTGTCACACGCTTCAATTAACTGAACAATATTGTTAGCGATCACGTGCACGCGCGATCGCTAACAATATCGTTCACAGCGTTGGTGAGCTGTCACACAGACAGACTCACCAACGATGTGGACCAGCGAGGGTTATAGCATCATTGGACACCCACAAGACGTTCGATAGCATTGAGTGGTGTTATCTATGGAGTGTGTTGAGGTGTATGGGGTTTGGACCACGATTTATCTCCTGGATACAACTTCTGTATACTCAGTCGGTGGCCAGGATCTGCGTCAATGGGGCTGTTTCTCGAGGGATAGAGCTGAAGAGGGGTACCAGGCATAGGTGCCCACTGTTGCCTCTCTTATTTGCTTTGGCAGTGGAGCCTTTGGTGGCTACTATTAGGAAGACAAAGGATATTGTTGGCTTTAAGTACGGGAGGATAGAGGTAAAAATTGCGCTGTACGCGGATGATGTTTTGTTATTTCTGGAGGACCAGGGTGTGACATTGGACCGTGCCATGCAGATCATTGAAAGATTTGGAAGATTTTCGGGGCTCAAAATAAACTGGAATAAGTCCATGTTGTTTGAGGTGGATGGGAGAGAAGAGGAAATGGAGGAAAGGACAGGGATAAGAAGGCTAGAAAAGGTGGCCCAATTCATATACTTGGGCATACAGGTGGCCCTGCCCATTTCGGATTACCTGCGGCTAAATTTTACCCCGCTGTTGGAGGTTTTGAGGCGTAAGGTTACTGCATGGAACAGGCTGCGGTTGTCCGTGGTGGGGCGGGTCAACCTAATAAAAATGGTCTTGATGCCTAAGATATTGTATGTGTTGAATAATTCTCCAGTCTGGGTCCCTCAAAAGAGGTTTAAGCTGATTAATGGGTTATTCAGAGCTCTAATATGGGGTAAGAAGCAAGCTAGGATACGACTAGAGACCTTGCAGAGGCCAAAGGATGAAGGTGGGCTGGCATTGCTCCATCCCGGATTTACTTTTTAGCTGCCCAGAGTCAGCATCTGAGAGGATGGGCCAGTGGGGCGGAAAATAGTTCCATTCAAAAAGTAGTGGAAGTGACTGTTTGTACATCCCCTCTGACGGATGGACTGGAAGATGGGTCGATGCGGACTATGGGAAGGAAATACCCGACGTTGGACCTCATGTATAGGATATGGGATAGAATTAAACAATTGAGAGGGGTGAATGGGTTAACACAGTATTCGCCTATATGGGATAATGAGAAACTACCGGAAATTCGTAAGATGGGCAGGCTATCTGACTGGACTCTTAAGGGAATCAGATATATGCACCAGATACTTGACGGACGGTGTCACGGGTGGCACGGATGACAGGGTGGAGGCCACGCGCAGACGATCCCAGCGTGTGGCCCACCAGCCATAATGGTGGAGGATGGTCCGTCTCTTTCAGGGGCATTTACCTTCTGTGTAGATGGAGAGAGGGTGTGATGGGATCTCGCTGTTATGGGGGGACGGCTGTGGAGGTCTTGTGCTCGGTCTGGTTTTATCCACCAATATTGTAGGTCACTAGGACCCAGCAGATTCCTTCCACCTTTATAAGGAGGTTCATTACCCTTCCTCGGTGCAGGTGATAGTTCCTTGTGCACTCTTTATCCTTGCTCCAGCAGAGGCTGAGGTTGTGGAGGTTGCTGAGTTCTGCTGTCAGATAAGTGTTTCTTTTTCCCAAATGTCTGTCTTCCCTGGTGTTTGTCTTTAGTTGATAGTGGAGGGGTCTAGTGAACCTCTCCATCTGATCCTTAGATAAGATAGTGCTAGGATCAGAGAGGGACGAGGTTCGTGGTCGGCGACAGTTGAGGAGACTGTATAGGGACGTTAGGGCAGACAGGGTCAGCTCTAGGAAGTCTAGGGGTCACCGTCTCCTTCTTGTGCCCTTAGCGTTAGGGACTCCTTATTCCCCCCCCCCGTCATTATCCTACGCTGGGTGTCTTCCCCACTCCCAGCGTGACAGACGGAGGCTGAAACCATTTCCTCAGCTAAGGACGGAATTTAATCTCCCTTTCTCGGGCTGGTATCTATATCTGCAGATGGGACATGCGATCAGGGCAGAAAGGGAGAGAGACTTGACCATAGGTAGTGACATAGTACTTGACTACATCTGTAGGGGAGGACTCACAAGGGGGATGATTTCAAGCGTCTATCGGGATGTGATGCACACTTTCCTATTGGCCTACCCTATTAAAACACAATTGAAGTGGGAAGAGGAGGTGGGACCCATGTCTGATGATGTTTGGAATACTATCCTGGAATACGTTCCTAAGCTGTCCCTGTGTGAATCGGCTAGATTGTCACATTTGTATGTGATGCATAGAGTTTATAAATCCCCAATCTTACTGTATAAAGCAGGATTGTGGGGATATTCTGAATGCATGAGGTGCACTGGGGAAGGGGCTGGCATACACCATATGATATGGTCCTGTCCAAGATTAACCTAATTTTGGATCACGGTAATTAATAGAATAGCTGGAGCGTATGGCTGTAGTATACCTAGAGACCCTATAATTTGTCTGTTAGGCTATGTGGAAGAGGTGGCTCCTGATGAGGTCTCCAAGGTGGCCATGGCCAGGCTGCTGTTCATGGCAAGAAAGTTAATTGCAAGGCACTGGTTGCGGCAAGATCCTCCTAGCAGAATTGAGTTTGTAAAACAAGTAGAGGAACTAATTCGAATGGAAAGGGGTGTCTGGGAAAGGAGGGGTAAAAGCGACAAGTTTGAACCGATGTGGGGTCCATGGCTGGGATATGGATACTGAAATGTATTGGAGGGAGGTTGATGGTGAAACCATGGGACGACCTTGACAAGGAATCTTAAGATGTCATTTTTGAACATTCCTGCTTGCTGCTGAAGGGTTGGGTTGTTGCTGTGGGGTGGGGGAGGTTGTTCCTGAGGGGTGGGGTGGGGAAGGGGTGGTTACCTAGTTTGTAAATTGACGGTTATAATGGTGAGAACTGTATATTCAATGTGGATTGTTATGAAACTGTTTAATAATAATAAAAATATTTGATTTAAAAAAAAAAAACATGGGGGGCGTGTCCTGGCCATGGAGGGAGCAGTGCACTAGAAACTGAGCTCCGTCTCCCCGGCCACTTCAATGAGACAATAGCGTCTTCCACCCCGGCTTTCCTGGCTCCTCATGCCGGCGAAAAGGAGGAGCAGACACCCGGCAACCACCCCGGACCCTCAGATCCCGAATCCGGGCACCATAACCCGGTATTTAAGAAGCTCCAACAGGCCCCTGGTCCCTACAGCAGGCTCCAAGATGGCCGCGCCTGTAGCTGCACAGCCTGTCTCTGTACACAGTGAGGAGGGAGAAGCGCGCTCCGGATCCTCTTCTCAGCCATCCTCTGCCTCCAGCGCGTTACCCAGCACCTACATATGGAAGGACACATGTGGAGCGGAGCCCGGTGAGTCTGGTGAGCCCGAGACCCGGGTGGGGGATGTGATCTCTGAAGGAGCAGCGCGCTCCTCCACAGACAATTCAGTGGCTGGGAATGATATGGGAGCTGTCCTAATGGGAGAAAATCATAGAAGCAGCAGGGGCTCAGTGACTGAGGTCACAGAAGGATATGGAGAAAACTTCACTTGTGGATACTCACAGATGAAAAATCCATGTGTGGCTTATGGCCCCTCCGTGGGCTTCATTCAGGCAGACAGTACCCCAGATAGGGAAGTGCATTCCCCTGCCAGACCTTCACAAGAGGGGGCACTGCAGCAGAGTCAGACACTTTTCACTAATGTCCATTCTGAATCTCTGTGCACAGGATTGGAGTTACCAATATCTAAGTCATACCTCCCTATGAATAAAAAGGACGTCACATCCCCTAATTCCTCAATACCCCTTGCTGATCAGACAAAGGCTGCTGGAGACTCCCCAACCTCGGAGGGAGATATGTGGGAATCCTTTAAGGCACGAATAATGAACATACCCACTAGAGAAGAACTGTCCGATTTTATATTTAAAGTGGAATCCTCCCTTAAATCTACGACAGCATCACTACGAGGCGAGGTCCAGGTGATATCAGATAAGGTATCCCGGACCGATACCACTGTTGAGGACTTAACTAAACGAGTCCAGGCCCTGGAGGAGGAGATGTCACTACAGAGATCCCAACAGGAAGCCTTTTTGGATTCTCTGGAGGACCTTGAAAATAGGGAGCGGAGGCAGAATATACGGATTCGGGGCCTTCCAGAGTCTGTGACTCCATCTGAATTGTGGTCCACTTTAAGAGACTTATTTAACGATATCCGAAACACCCCTGCTGGGACTGTCATCGAGTTCGACAGAGCGCATCGTTCCCTTGGCCCTGTCCCCCCGGAGGGAGCGCTGCCACGTGATGTCATTTGCAGGTTCCACAGGTACCAAGTCAAGGAAGAAGTCCTTGTCAAAGCAAGACAGCGTGAGGGAGTGTCCTTCCAGGGGGCCCAGCTGCAATTCCTAGCAGACCTGTCCAGACGGACCCTTCAGAAGAGGCGCGCATTGAGGCCTCTTTTGGATCTTCTGCGTCAGAATCAGATGCTGTATTCCTGGGGTTACCCGTTCCGCTTACAGGTTCGCCGCGGTAACCAGCTGGTTTTTCTTTCTCATCCTCTGGAGGTGCGTGTCTTCCTTCAGGCCCTGGAAATACCCGATCCAGGCCTTTCGTTCCCAGATTGGCCGGCTTTCTCATTTGACGGTATGCTCCAGTCAAGACCTCGTCTGCCGTGGAATAACCGTAGAAGAAGAAACGGGAGAGGCAGAAACCGTAGACGCCGCAGACTCAGCGATGTGAGCAGATCTGAAGATGGGTGACTTTTGAGTTGTATTTGGGTTCTTGAGAGTTAACATATTTCTTCTTCTTTTTTTGTTGCCATAACAGTTGGGACGAGAGACTCCATACAATGCTATGGGATGATGTGATGTTTTATACTGATAATTACCTTTTCATTTTAGGGATGTGTTTTACCCATTCCTTTCCGTACTTTCCCTCTTCTTCTCCATTCCTTTCTTCTCCCATTCTACTCCCTCCGCTTCATTCTGATAACATTTTTTGGTCAATGACTGCATATATTCATGCGCAGAGGTCCAAGGGTGGACTTTACTTCCTTTCCCTTTCTTTCGCTTTTTCCCATTCCCACTTGTTTCCCCTACCCTCTTTAAGTTTCCCACTTCAAATATAATTATTCCATCCCCTCTATACTCCCCCCTTCTCTATGATCCCTCATAAAATTATGCTTGGGTAAACGATTCCCTTTCTCACCATAAACTGATGGTACATATAGTAGAGAGTATTTCGTCCTGCCACTTGGTAAGATGGGGGCCTCTCTCCTTCCTTTTGCTATATGATATTTTCATTTGAATAAATAAGTTGCCTGATAGCCGGAATAACGATGCTATATTAGAGTTATGTTATTTAAATGTTTATGCTTTTGATGTTGGCCGGGGAGATGAATATCCTCGGTTGTTTGTAGTTTTTGTAATTACTTTTAGATCTGATACATTTACACTCTCTAGGTGTTTTATCCGGAGTGTGCTCTTGTCTAAGACTCCTTTCCATCGGAAAGGCATTCTCCCACGGGGACGTCACACATCCCTTTGAGTGTGACGCTGCTGTAAAGAACATTCCCCACGTGACGGTATTACCAGCCTCGCGTCAGTCCAGCGAGATATCTCTTTGCTAAACTCTTTTTAATTTATTCCTCCCCCCTCACCCTTTTTTTTTTTTTTCTTTTTTTCCTCCTCCTCTATTCCGGGTGTTATTTAGGTCATTGACTCATCATCAGGTGGGTTCGATATGGCGGGCGGAACTTTCACAATAGGGTCCCTAAATGTCAGGGGTTTTAATACCCCCCAAAAGCGAAGTCACATTATTTCAGACATGCAGAAGAAGGGGGTACAGGTGTTGTTCCTTCAGGAAACGCACTTCAAGGAGGGCCATGTTCCGTCCTTTGGAGGAGGTCAGTTCACTGAATGGATACATTGCGTGAATCCCGAATCCAGATCCAAAGGTGTCTCTATAGCCCTTCATAGGAATTTGCCATATAAAATTTTGGATTCGGTGATTGACATGGGAGGTCGTTACATCTTTCTCAAGTTGGAGATTTCTGGAACTCCATTGACTTTGGTCAATTGGTACCTTCCTAACAGGGAGCAGACAAGGGTATGTAAATCTCTCTTGTTGAAATTGGCAGATTTTGCGGAGGGGCGGGTCATCATCGGGGGTGACTTCAACTTTGCCCTTGACCCTTCCATTGACACTACCTCTGGCAGGGGAGTGACACCTCGTAGGCGTGTAATGGCTCTCCGGAAACTTTTGCATAGACTCCAGTTGGTAGATATTTGGAGGATTCTTAATCCTACGGACAGGGACTATACTTTTTATTCGAGTGTACACGGCTCTTATAGTCGTATTGACCTGTTCCTGGTAAGCCATGGAATCCTATCTTGGACACCCAAAGCCTCTATAGGCAATATTGTCCACTCAGACCATAGTCCCATCTATTTGTCTATTGAGGTTCCCGGACTAGCTAAGAAACAGTGGTCGTGGAGACTAAACAGCCATCTTCTTTCCGATGCAGTCTGTCTAGAGGAATTAAAATCGGATATCGAGACATTCTCTCAGACACATGCTTCCGATGAGTCCTCCCCAACCATTAAATGGGAAGCCCTTAAATGCATTCTCAGAGGAACGCTAATCAAACATGGAACTAGAATCAAGAAACAACAATCTGACCAGATGAGTGAATTGCTCTCCCAGATTGACAGATTGGAGGGGACACATAAGGCCTCTAGAAATCATGGGGTGTTAGTTGAATTAACATCCAAGAGACTGGAACTAAAGAATTTACTAGACAGGAAATATGACAGACAAAAGGAAAGATCTAGGGCATTCTTTTATAAAAAAGCTAATAGTTGTGGAAGACCTTTAGCTAGACTCTTACATCCTCGAGGGGGCCCTGCATATATTTCCTCCATAAAGACACCAAAGGGTAAGATGGTGCACAGCACAGAGGATATAGCAGAGGTATTCCAAAACTTTTATGCTGATCTATATGCCTTGAGAGGAAAATTCGCCGACATGCATCCCGACGACATGCGAGCTAAAATTCAGGCATATATTTCTGAGGTGAATGTCCCGACTCTATCAGATGATGATGTTCTGTCCCTGGAAAGTGACTTCACAGAAGAAGAGGTGGCGAATGTGGTCAAATCGTCCCCGACATCTAGGTGCTCTGGCCCGGACGGTTATACTCCTATCTTTTACAAAACCCTGATTGACAGCCTATTACCTCACATGCTCTCGGCATTTAAAGCTCTCATGGAGGGGGGCACCCTAACGTCGCAAGCCTTAGAGGCACACATTTGTGTGATTCCCAAACCAAACAAAGACCATTCTGAGGCGGCAAGCTTCCGTCCAATATCTCTGCTGAACATTGATGTTAAGATGTTCGCCAAGATTTTGGCGGACAGATTGTCTTTGAGGCTCCCCTCGATTGTCCACCTTGATCAAGTGGGCTTTGTTAAAGGCCGAGAGGCGCGGGACAACATCATTAGATCTTTTCTCCTGATTGAGAAGGCTAAGATGTGGAAGTCCCCTCTATGCCTGCTCTCTATAGACGCAGAGAAGGCCTTTGATAGAGTCCACTGGGGTTTTTTGTGGGAGGCGTTGAAGCACATTGGCCTGGGTAGTAAGTTTATGAATGGGATTTCCTCACTGTACTCCTGTCCCTCCGCCAAGGTACGCATTAATGGTAGCCTATCGGGTTCCTTCCCTGTCAGGAACGGAACTAGGCAGGGTTGCCCACTATCTCCCTTGCTTTATGTTATAGTCATGGAGCATTTGGCGAAAGCCATCAGGGACAATGGAGGCATACACGGGATTTCAGTGGGGGACAACCACCATAAGACGGCTTTATTCGCTGATGATGTCCTTTTATATGTCACTCGCCCCTCCGAGACCTTCTCCGCCTTGTTATCTGAGTTCAATAGATTTGGAGACCTTAGCAACTTTAAGGTGAATTATTCCAAATCCGAGGCGTTGAACGTATCTCTGTCTGCATCTGAGGTGGCCTCCCTTGCTGGAGGATTCTCCTTTCGGTGGAGATCAGGACATATTTCATACCTAGGTATAAATTTACCTGCTGATGTGCGCGAGGCCTTTCACTTAAACCACAAGGTTCTTCTGGAACGAGTGGGCGCTCTACTGGAAGCTTACAGACCCTTAAAGATATCTTGGTTGGGTAGAATTCATGTCGTGATGATGGACATCCTCCCAAGATTTTTATATGTCTTTCAAGCGGTGCCTATTTGGCCATGCGGGACGTTCTTTCGCACCGTTCGCAGATTGATATCCAGATTCGTCTGGAACGGGATGAAACCGCGAGTGGGCTACAGGGTTCTGTCCTCCTTGAGAGAGGCTGGAGGTGTTGGACTGCCGGACTTGCGACGATATTGTTTAGCTTCCATTCTTGTGCGTCTGCTAGATTGGCATTTCAAGGCGGACGCGAAACAATGGATTCAGATTGAACAGTTTGGTAGTTCTATCCCTCTATGCCACTTACAGTGGATCCCAAAGGAGGCCCTGACTCCGCCAGACCAACGATCCTACTTGACTGTTGAACTGCTGAGAGCATGGAGAGTGGCGTGGGTTGATTCGAACGGGAAAACAGTGGTTAGCTCCCTGATCCCGATCTTTTACAACCCGGCTTTTCCTCCGGGCATGACTCACCAAGTTCTCCTTCTGTGGCGAGCAGAGGATGATACCCGTGTGGGCCAGATTCTCCGTCGGGGCGATCTCCCTTCGTTTACCGACTTACAGACGTCTTCCCCAACCGTGAGGCTGAAGTGGTGGGAATATCTCCAACTTCGCTCCTTTGTACGTTCTCTACCCATCCGACGAGATCCCGAGGATACATTAACTCCACTTGAAAAATTATTTACATCCGAGCAGGGACCCTCTAGAGGCATTTCGGCCATTTATTATGTCCTCTCTAGAGCAGCAGTGACAGGAGCCCATAGTTATCAGCGAGCATGGGAGGCTGACTTAGGAAGGACGATAGATACTCAAGACTGGGAGAGATGTTTTCTGATGTCTCGCAAAACCTCAGGATCTTGTGAAGCACTGGAAAAGTGTTTCAAGATACGCCTCAGATGGTATCTCACCCCGGACAGGCTGCATCGGTTCTCCCCGACCAACTCCCCACTTTGTTGGAGATGTGGTCTTGAAGTTGGCACAATGATTCACATTTGGTGGAGCTGTCCCGGTATCAGTGACTTTTGGAAGAAAGTATTCCGTAACTATAATATAGTTACAGGCAGGCATGTGGAGGGTGCCCCGAGGTGGCCCTACTCTCTTTGCTCCCTGGTTCATGGAAAAGACAGAGGAAAGACATCCTCCGGTTCTGCCTTTGTGCAGCACGCAATGTGATCCCCCGACACTGGAGGGAGCAGACACCTCCCTCTACTTTTGAGTGGTACACCGAGATGGAATCCCTCAGACGTTTTGAGGAGATTTCAGCCGAATTTTCTCAAACTCAAACAGAATATGTAAACACCTGGTCAGAATGGATCCTCTTCAAGGATGCCTCTAATTTTGGAGACATTTTTTCCTGAATAGTGTAACACCTGTACCGTTTCTGACCCTGTGCTATCCCTTCTTTCGAATTAAATGACACCCATTACATTCTAATTTTTTCCCTCATAACCCTCACTCACTTTTTGTACTACTACTTCATTTTCGATTTCTCCTATATATGATTTCTTTTCTCTCTCTTTCTTATTCCTTTTCTCTAGATTCTTGTAATATCACTTTGATATTTTCTCCCTCGCCTTCCCGTTGGACTGACGCGAGTTACAAATTGTTTGTATATGATTTAATACTAACTTTTTCCTCACTATATGTTATAATTTTTTGGTTTCATTTGTTTAGAGATGGAACCTAACCTTATGGTTCTTTGAACATTAAAAGGGGAATTCCCCTTTATACCTGGGAGAGACTTTCTGAGACCAGTACTACCTAGAATTTAACTATAAGGTTTACGGTCTATTAATTTTCTATGTACCATTCTCCAAAGGAATTTTATTGTTCTATTTGTTTTACTGTACTATGTGTACATTCTTTAATTTAAAAATTTCTTTCAATAAAGATATATTTACAAAAAAAAAAAAAAAAAAAACATGCCCGCGCTTTGCCACCAGCATTACGCCCATCAGGGCGTCAATTTAGCACTGAGGCGGGGGCAGCGCGGACCAGGAGACCCTGCCTACCCAACAAAGACCCTCAGGGGAACGCCCATCTGACAAATAAAATGTAAGTGTACTAAATGATTTATTCAGCTTGTACACATCCATAAAATGTCAGACTGGGATGGGTATTATAGTAGTTTTAGGCTGCAGGGACAGGTATTCATAGGTTAGGAGGGCTAGATTAGGTTACAGGTTCCCTTTAAGTCTAGCAGTGCCCCCCCCCCATCAGTAGCGTAACTTCAGGCCCAGGGGCCCCGATGTGAAAGCTCTAACGGGCCCCCCCAATTATTGCAAATCTTTAATAGTATTAGTCCCTTTCTATAGGCCAAAGGGATTTTTGGGGGTCCCCTAGGCTGCAGGGCTTCTAATGAAGAGGTAATGTACATTATTATAATAATGCTAGAATTCATGTTCTTTGCAGGATGACTCCTTCCTTCTAAGCTAATTTTTTTATCAATATTTTTGCAGGCTCTAGAAATGAAAGTGGCAGAGTTGGACGGGAGGCTCGAAGAATCTGACCAGAAAATTGTAATGTAAGATACCGTTTTTTTCGCTTTATAAAATGCATCGGATTATAAAATGCACCCCAAATTTGGTGAAGGAAAAGAGAAGAAAATAATTTTTAATGTTGAATGGGGTCCATCTTATAATGCCAGTGTCTGTCTTACAATCAGTATATATGACCTGTATCCTGGTATATGACCCACTCATCCTGGGATATATGTCTTCTATCCTGGTATATGTGTCCCCCATCCTGGTATATTTGTCTACCATCCTGGATATGGCCCCCTTATCTTGGATATGCCCCCCCTGTGCTGGCACTTATAGCCCCCTGTGTTGGCACATATAGCTTTCCCCCGTGCTGGCACATAGAGCCCCCCCCACCTGTGCTGGCACATAGTTTCCCCTGTGCTAGCCCACATCCCCCTGTGATGGCACACATCTGTCTGAGCTGGCACATAGTTCCCTGTGCTGGCACCCATTTCCCTGTGATGGCACCCTGTGCTGGGACACATCCCTCTGTGCTGGCACATAAGCCCCTGTGATGGCACACATCCCCCTGTGATGGCACACATTCTCCTGTGGCGGCACACATCCCCTGTGATGGCACCCTGCGCTGGCACACATCCCCCTGCGCTGGCACACATTCCCCTGTGCTGGCACACATCCCCCTGTGCTGGCACACATTCTCCTGTGCTGGCACACATTCCCCTGTGCTGGCACACATTCTCCTGTGCTGGCACACATTCTCCTGTGCTGGCACACATTCCCCTGTGCTGGCACACATTCTCCTGTGCTGGCACACATTCTCCTGTGCTGGCACACATTCCCCTGTGCTGGCACACATTCTCCTGTGCTGGCACACATTCTCCTGTAATAATCTGCGAAAAAAGAATGCGCATATAGGGTCTTATCTGAATTACACACTTTCACTTAACGATGTGGAATTGCTCACCTTTGTCAGTTGTGAAACCCACAACTGGTAGAAAAGCGTAAAAGCAGCTGCTGCAGGGACCGCACTCCCAACGGTGACCATGGTAGTAATGCAGATTCTTGGACAAAGTGCCTTAGTGTCCGCGCTGCTGCTCCGAGACCAAAGAAACACAGACACGGGAATGTCTGGATCAGCTCAAGCCTTTATTTTCTGACGCGTTTCGGAGCCTCCTACCGAGCTCCCTCCTCAGGGAACATCACGATTACACTGAACATCCCTGAGGAGGGAGCTCGGTAGGAGGCTCCGAAACGCGTCGGAAAATAAAGGCTTGAGCTGATCCAGACATTCCCGTGTCTGTGTTTCTTTGGTCTCGGAGCAGCAGCGCGGACACTGAGGCAATTTGTCCAAGAATCTGCATTCCCCTGTAATGGCACCCTGTGCTGGGACACATCCCTCTGTGCTGGCACATAAGACCCTGTGCTGGCACATATCCCTGTGATGGCACACATCCCCCTGTGATGGCACACATCCCCCTGTGATGGCACACATCCCCCTGTGATGGCATCCTGTGCTAGCACACATCCCCCTGTGCTGGCACACATCCCCCTGTGCTGGCACACATTCCCCTGTGCTGGCACACATTCCCCTGTGCTGGCACACATTCCCCTGTGCTGGCACACATTCCCCTGTGCTGGCACACATTCCCCTGTGCTGGCACACATTCCCCTGTGCTGGCACACATCCCCCTGTGATGGCACACATCCCCCTGTGATGGCACACATTCCCCTGTGCTGGCACACATCCCCCTGTGCTGGCACACATCCCCCTGTGATGGCACACATTCCCCTGTGCTGGCACACATTCCCCTGTGCTGGCACACATTCCCCTGTGCTGGCACACATTCCCCTGTGATGGCATCCTGTGCTAGCACACATCCCCCTGTGCTGGCACACATCCCCCTGTGCTGGCACACATTCCCCTGTGCTGGCACACATCCACCTGTGCTGGCACACATCCACCTGTGCTGGCACACATTCCCCTGTGCTGGCACACATTCCCCTGTGCTGGCACACATCCACCTGTGCTGGCACACATTCCCCTGTGCTGGCACACATCCCCCTGTGCTGGCACACATCCCCCTGTGCTGGCACACATTCCCCTGTGCTGGCACACATTCCCCTGTGCTGGCACATATCCACCTGTGCTGGCACATATGCCGCCTCGGTCACTGTTTATGCCCCCCTGCTGTGCTGTGTCGATCACATGACCAGATACCAGCACAGATACAGGAAGTCACCACTCAGCTGGGAGCACGGAGCAAGTAACGGAAGGTGAGTAACAGCCTTTATTATTTTACAGTGTGCGCGCCAGCAGGGGGGCATAAAAAGTGACCGGAGGGGCATATCCAGCACGGGGGAGGGTGTGAATGCAGGCATATGTAATATGCGCCGCTTCCCTGTCCACATCTCTGCACTGGCATCAGCACCGAGGTGATGGACAGCGGTGCAGTGAATATTACATGAGGCTAATGAGCGGGAACACGTGATCTCCCGCTGCATCCTGCAGCCTAATCCAGCCTCTTCCAGCCCCCAGATACTGCTCCAAAGCAGCCCCACCCATACAGTACAAAACATTAGATTAGGATTATAAGACGCACCCCCCGCTTTCTCCCAAAATTTGGGGTAACAAAAGTGCGTTTTATAATCCGAAAAATAAGGTTATTATTCTACAGCTCATTCAGTGCTCCTGTATAACAGATTGCTAGAAGGTTAAATAATGTTTGATGAGTAAATCTTAAGTATATTTCTAAAGGCGCAATTGACATGAATGTCTTACCAGATGTTAGTAACAACCCATCCAATCCACATAGGCAAATAAATCAAACCATAGATGTCCATAAATTAAGTTAGGGAAATTCAAAGGAAGGAAGGAGAGAGGAGCGGCGCTCACCCCTGACAATTATAGGGAAATGCACTTTATTTCAGTCACAGGATTGCAGACAGAGATATTATTAATATCATGTGAATACACGCTTGTTCTGAGTGTGAGCCGGAGACAGCTGTTACATGTGAATACACGCTTGTTCTGAGTGTGAGCCGGAGACAGCTGTTACATGTGAATACACGCTTGTTCTGAGTGTGAACCGGAGACAGCTGTTACATGTGAATACACGCTTGTTCTGAGTGTGAGCCGGAGACAGCTGTTACATGTGAATACACGCTTGTTCTGAGTGTGAGCCGGAGACAGCTGTTTCTCATTTTACTGATGTCTCTGTCTGCCATCCTGTGACTGTAATAAAGGGCATTTCCCTGAAAGTGTCAGTGGTGAGCGCCACTCCTCTGTTCTTCTTTTCAGGCTGGAAGGGTGAGTACACTGAGGTCCTCAGTCTCCCTGCTGCGGAGATGCCGGTGCCACAGCGAGCTCTACACATGTATGAGCAGCACATAACTATAAGATAGAAATGAATATAAAAATATAACAATAATGAACAGAATTAAGTCTGTCCCTGCACAATAGTCACGGTTCTCAATCATCACTTTTCTGTTTAGTCTGCAGAGTCAAAATGCTGAACACCTGGAAGAAATCAAAACACTGAAGAGGAACATGGAGGAATCCGCGGAGTCGGCTGTACAAGACATGAAAGATCTGGTAAGATTGACATCTATCCGTAGATTGTAGAATTGATGTAAACATGTTAGATTTGGCATGTGGACATCATAGCGATCAGGGTTGGGTGAGGATACAGTAGATGAGAGAGGACCCTGCCCATGAGGGATCACAGTCTACCAGTGATGGGTGAGGATACAGTAGATGAGAGAGGACCCTGCCCGTGAGAGCTCACAGTCTACCAGTGATGGGTGAGGATACAGTAGATGAGAGAGGACCCTGCCGTGAGGGCTCACAGTCTACCAGTGATGGGTGAGGATACAGTGGGTGAGGAGAGAGGACCCTGCCCGTGAGAGCTCACAGTCTACCAGTGATGGGTGAGGATACAGTGGGTGAGGAGAGAGGACCCTGCCCGTGAGGGCTCACAGTCTACCAGTGATGGGTGAGGATACAGTAGATGAGAGAGGACCCTGCCCACAAAGGCTCACAGTCTACAAGGGATGGGTGAGGATACAGTGGATGAGGAGAGAGGACCCTGCCCACAAGGGGATTTTAGATTAAGTCAAAGAGGAGGATAGTGCTAGAAAAACACAGAGAAGGATGTGATCTTACCATTATACAGAAGTGTATATATAGGGAATTGTCACTCATGGAGCAGATAAGGGGAAGGAAGCAGGAAGGTAAAACTGGCAAAGGCAACTGAAAGGCTATTAGAAATATTTATATACCGGAGCCAGCAATTTCTTTGTTTAGCCACGCTGCTGCCATGAGCCTAGGGGGTGCCACGTACGCCCCAACTTCTAAAAAATACTGGTTACTAAATGTGTCATATGGCTCGGCACTAACGTATAAAATGGCAGTGTAAACTAATACAGTTTTTTCTTAAAAAAGCATAACATTTCTTGATATCACAAGATGTACATTGTAATTGATATGATTAAAAAAGTAATAAAAAGTAATAATATAAATACGAAAGGTATTTAAAAATTGTAAAATGCAGTGACTCTGCGGTCTACTATGGTGTGAGAGACAACTGCCAATATAATCCTTGTAGATTGATTCCCAGGGAGGATTTGGTCCAGGTGGTAGCTATGAACATATTGATGAGGGGGTGTGCATGAAGATGTGTGCTCTTTTATGGTTCATTAGCGTGTGCTCTTACCACTGTGGAGCAGCTCTGCAGATATCATTCTGAGTGTGGAATCTTGTAGACCTTCGCGTGATCCGTCCCAGTGATGTATTTCACATGGAGTATGGGTACTGTATAAGGGATGAAAAATATGTATTTATATTTCTCATATGTGATTATACAGATGGATATGAATTGAGTCTGTAAGGAATGATTACCTGGTGTAATATTAATATTATTAATGTTTCTGTATATAATTTATTATTTCTTAGCGCGCTGTCACTGATGGGGTGACAACAGAATTGCGGGACGTTGCCAGTAGATATCAACAACAGATTTCAGAACTAAAGGTGAGTTTCATGGGGAAAGTCTCAAGTACTTGACTTTCTTACATCTTTGAAGAACTGGTGAACTGTGAATTAACCAAATAAAGGAGCTTTAACACAAAGTTTTAGAAAAAAGGAAACACCCACGAGGGTCCTGCTTAAACTCGCATAACCAGCTCCATCTATTATAATAAAACCCTAAGGCTACCTCCATCAGGATATAACGGTATGCTACGTCTCAACCTGGCTGAAGTAGCCTCTACACCTACTGTGGGTGTTCTAATATGGCCGCCCGCACACACTCATACATACACACACACACACACACACACACCGCACTGTCCGCTATACTTACCACCTGCGTCTTCCCTGCCGCCTGGATCCTCCTTGACGGCGACAGGACTGGATCCAATATGGCGTCCGGGAAGTCTCACAAGACTTCCCGGACGCCATATTGCATCCAGTCCTCCGGGGGCGGCGACATACTTTGTCCAAGATGGCGTCCCGGAAGTCTAGCGAGACTTCCCGCACGCCATATTGGATCCAGTCCTGTCACCGTCAAGGAGGACTGAGGATCCCAGCAGCGGGGAAGACGCAGCTGGTAAGTATAGCGGACAGTGCGGTGTGTGTGTGTGTCACCGCTGACCACCCAGCCATCCACAGCGCTGACCACGCAGCCACTGCACACCGCTGACCATCCAGACACCGCTGACCACCCAACCACCGCACACCGCTGACCACCCAGCCACCTCACACCGCTGACCACCCAGCCACCGCACACCGCCGACCACCCAGCCACCGCTGACCACCCAGCCACCCACAGCGCTGACCACCCAGCCATCGCACACTGCTGACCACCGAGCTACCGCACAGCGTGACCACCCAGCCACCCACAGCGCTGACCACCCAGCCACCGCACAGCGCTGACCACCCAGCCACCGCACAGCACTTACCACCCAGCCACCGCAGAGCGCTGACCACCCAGCCACCGCACAGCGCCGACCACCCAGCCACCGCCCACCGCTGAACACCGAGCCACTGCACACCACTGAACACCGAGCCACCGCACAGCGCTGACTACCGAGCCACCGCACACCGCTGACCACTGAGCCACCGCACAGCGCTAAACACCGAGCCACCGCACAGTGCTGACCAGCGAGCCACCGCACTGCGCTGACCACCGAGCCACAGCACAGCGCTGACCACCGAGCCACCGCACACCGCTGACCACCGAGCCACCGCAGACCGCTGACCACCGAGCCACCACACAGCGCTGACCACCGAGCCACCGCACAGCGCTGACCACCCAGCCACCGCACAGCGCTGACCACCCAGCCACCGCACAGCGCTGACCACCCAGGCACCGCACACCGCTGACCAGCGAGCCACCACACTGCGCTTGCCACCGAGCCTCCGTCATGTGCTGACCACCGAGCCTCCGTCTTGCCCCTCTGGCTCCATCCTGCCCCCCTACCTCCATCCTGCCCACCTGCCTCCATCCTGCTTCCCCCCCGGCTCCATCCTGTTCCCCCCTGTCTCCATCCTCCTCCCCTCCCTTACCATCCTGCTCCTCCGGCTCCATCCTGCTCCTCCGGCTCCATCCTGCTCCTCCGGCTCCATCCTGCCCCGCTCGCTCCATCCTGCCCCGATCCCACAATCCTGCTTCTCCGGCTCCATCCTGCCCCGCTCCCTCCATCCTACCCCGCTCGCTCCATCTTGCCCCCCCCCCCCCAGTCAACATCCTGCTTCCCCCCGGCAGTTAGCGGTCATGTGATCGATCAGCTGATCGGTTTCCCAGACAACAAGTCCTGACTGAAGTAGCCTCTACACCCACTGTGGGTGTTCTAATATGGCCGCCCGCACACACTCATACATACATACACACACACACACACACACACACCGCACTGTCCGCTATACTTATCCACCTGCGTCTTCTCCGCCGCCTGGATCCTCAGTCCTCCTTGACGGCGACAGGACTGGATCCAATATGGCGTCCGGGAAGTCTCACAAGACTTCCCGGACGCCATATTTGATCCAGTCCTCCGGGGGCGGCGACATACTTTGTCCAAGATGGCGTCCGGGAAGTCTAGCGAGACTTCCCGCACGCCATATTGGATCCAGTCCTGTCACCGTCAAGGAGGACTGAGGATCCCAGCGGCGGGGAAGACGCAGCTGGTAAGTATAGAGGACAGTGCGGTGTGTGTGTGTCACCGCTGACCACCCAGCCACCCACAGCGCTGACCACCCAGCCACCGCACACCGCTGACCACCCAGCCACCGCTGACCACCCAGCCACCGCACACCGCTGACCACCGAGCCACCACACACCGCTGACCACCCAGCCACCACACACTGCTGACCACCCAGCCACCGCACACCGCTGACCACCCTGCCACCGCACACCGCTGACCACCTAGCTCAGGTAACCACGCCACCATGGTTACCTGACTGTTGGCCTCAGGTGACCTCAGCGAGTCACCTTTTATCAGTTCGGAGCTGACAGTGAGTGATCTGGGCGGTCAGATGATGCGATTGCCATAGCAATGGTTCTATAGAGCACCATTA